>JARKIE010000461.1:0-63021 GCA_029378255.1 Mycena rosella | reverse complement strand
GAAATCCACCTCGATCCCAAAGTCCTGAGCTCTTCGAGGCTGTTGCGTACCATCCTCGTCCTCGTCGACGTCCATGGCAATTCTTCACGCAAGTTCTGGAGAGCCGAGTCAGGAAACGATACACAAAGCTTGGCCGCTTAAGCGCACCTCTTCCATCGGCACATTCTTGAGGTTACCTTGCAGCAATGGGAGCTTGATTTCCTCCAAACGACATTTCCGGTATATCGATGACCGCTCCAGGGCCGATTTTTCGATTTCGTCGTTCTGCGCGCGCATCAAACATAAGCTCGGCCATCGAAGAGCGACTAACCTTCGAAGCAATCTCCTTCAGCGCCTGATCAAACCCTTAGACGCTTTCGTTGCCGTCCGCTTGACCTGCTCGACGTTCTTGGTCTTCTCATCAAGCCCCTCCTGCAGTCCCGTCAGCTCCTCCCGCAAGACGCCAATCGCATTTTCCGACTCGGAAATATCCTCCTGCGCCGCCTCCTTCTGCTCCTCCAGCTTAACGAGGTTGCTCTGCTCGGTCGTGACGGTCTTGTTCAGGTGCGTTGTTCGCTCCAGGGCCCCATTCAGCGCCTCGGTCTCAAAGTCCGACCTGTCGGTGCGTCGGTCAGCCTGCGTCAAGAACGTATAAGGGAGGGACGCGCTGGTGAGTGAGCCGGGCGATCTGATTGTCAAACCGCAGCCGCGCCTCGCTCTCTTCTTGGGCGACCTTCATCTGAGCTCCTCATACTCGCGGATGTTGTCGACCTTGATCTTGCGGCAGAACGCGGCAAAGGTAGCGTCCTCCGCGTTGTTGATGGTCTCCTCCAGCTCGGCGATCTGTTCTTGAAGCGTATCATACGTCGCTTGCGTCTGATTACTGGTTATTCGCGCTCGGGCGTGGACGGATTAGGGGGCGCACCTTTTTCAGCTCCGGCGTATTCTCTTCAGCTCCTTTTCGATGTGCTTCAGCTCGTCCCGGACACCCGTCAAGCGAAGTTTACACGCGTTCTAATTCACGCAGATAAGAAGACGGAGCTGCAGCCGTGGTCGAAATACACGCACCAAGTCGTCCTTGGCTAGGGTGGTGGCCGATTCAATCCGGCCAATATCCCCGATGAGATTCTCGTCCGTCTTTCCCCGGGGCTTTTGCTTGCTTAAATCGCGTAGCTGCGCCAAGAGCCCGTCCTTTGCGCGCACCAGCCCTGTCATGGAAAGACTGTGAGCACGCCGGGTGCGGACAAGCACAAGTCGCCCGAACCTTGCACATCCTTCTCGTCCCACTTCTTATCGTTGTTATGTGTACTCTTCCCGCCAGTAATGAGACCGCTCTTGTGGATGATGGTCCCCTCCAGCGTAACAGCTACCACGCAGTCGCCATCAGCCTGAGTGGAACCTCGCGAAAACGAAAAAAAAACGCACCCTTGACCTCCTGCCCCTTCTCATAACAGACGTACCGCGCAACCTCCATCGTGTCGCAAACCAGCGCGTTCCCACACGCATGGTGCATAGCCCGCTCCACCGCCGGCTCGTACTGGATCACATCGACCGCCAGCCGCGCCCCCTTCGCAAACGAGCGGAACTTGTCGTTGATCGGCTTGGCCTGGATCGTATCCAGCGGGATGAAGGTCGCCTGGCCGATGCGTTGGTTGCGCATGTACTGCGTCGCCCAATGAGCCGTTACGTCCGTACAGGGTTTGGACAGGGCACACCTCGATGCAGTCTATCGCTATCTTCTCTGTGTCGACGACGATGGCGTCGATGTTCCACCCAAGAACAACCTGGACAGCTGTCTCGTATTTGCGCTGTGAAGGTTTGCACAGGTCCACCACACGTCCACGTACACCTGCCAATCATCAGCCTTGTTTCACGTATGAGGAGAGCGGAGGGCCTACCGGGGAAGAGCCTTTGCAGGAGCGCCAAGGTCTCCTTGAGCTTCATCTCTCGCTCCGACTCGTGCTTGTCTGCACCAGCCTGCAGAAGCTGCGCGTAGACATTCTGCAATTGCTCGTTAGCCTGCGCTTCAAGTTGCCTTCACCCCCAGTCAGCGTCAGCTCGAGCGTCAATACAAACGCCTCTTACGCGATCTTGGTGCGCTCGGACTGTTGGTTATCAAGCTCCTGGCGCGTCTTGGTAAGATCCGCATGTAACCCGGCGATCTTCTCTTCCAGCTGGTACGCATGCGTCGTTAGTCGCTGGACACAATGCAGAGCGGGATACACGCCTCAGTCTTGCGGGCACTCTGGACTCGCGCGTCCGCCGTCCGAGTCTCGCGGTTCTCCTCCAGACCCGTCTGCTTCTCCTTAAGTTGCCCGAGCGTCCGGGAAGTCGTCTTGTGCTCGCGAGTCAGTGTCTCGAGCGACTGCCGCTCGTCCACGGCTAAGATGCTCGCCGCTGCTTTCCTACATGCCGTTTAGATAATAAAAACAACGCGAGAACTGGCCAGCTCACAGCTTGCGGTACTCAATGAGACTCTCTTCGCCGAGGGCCATGTTGTGCTGAGACGCCTTCCGTTGGGCCTCTGTATCATAGATTGAGCGGGCAGGCAACTAGAACGGACAGAACAAACCCTGGGCGGCGTCGGCCGCCTTCTTCACGCTCGCCAGCTCCTTCTGGAGGTTGTTGACCCGCGTCTGCAGCGTCTCCCGCTGCCCCTCAAGCTCGCGCTGCGCCTTGGTCGCGTTGGCGAGCTTTCGCTTCGAATGGGCGATTTGGGCTTCGGCCGTGACGAGGTCGGGGCGCTTCCCGTCGAGCACCTTCTCCGCCTTCTTTATCTTCTTCTCCATCTGCATGACGCCGGTGCGCTTCTTGGCCTGCTCTGCACGCGCCGCCTCGAGCGCCTGATCGTGCACGCGCTGCTCGGCGCGCAGACTCTTGAGCGCCTTGTTCTGCGCGCGGATCTCGCGTGCGTTGCTCTCGATTGCCTCCTCGATGTGGAAAAGCTTGAAGAGGATGCGGTGGAGGATGCGTTGGTCCTGGAGGTAATTAGCCTTTGTGCGCCAAAAAAGGATTTCATCATCGCGCACCCGTTCTTGGCAGAGAGACTCGAAGCGATCAGCCTCGCCCTTTTGCTCCTTGTACTGCTTGATCTCGCCAGCGATGCCGCGTCGCTTGGTGAAGTTGAATGTCGCGTTCTCCGTCGCGCGGTCCTGCGCCTCCTTCGCCTTTTCGTACTCGGGCGCGAGCTCCAAGCTGCCACTGATCTGGTCTATGAGGCGGGAGAGTTCTCGGGGTGATTGAGACGCAACGGCCTCGACGTCGCCCTGGAAGACGAGGAAGTTCTTGGCTTTCACGAGGATATTGTGGGACATCAGCGCGGCGTTGTAGGCATTGTAGGTGACGACTTTATTGTTGAGCTTGTACTCGGAGGCACCAGTAGTAGATATGCTAAGTTGACAGTCAGACCGAAATATCCAGCTTAATTAACCACCTACGTGCGGCGAAATTTCCACTCTTTGTTGTCCGCGTCGACATACACAGCCAGGACCCAAGCCTTCTTTGCGGACCCTTCACCCTCGTCGTCGTCGCCCTCCGCTGCTCCATCCGCATCCGGCTCGTCCTCCTCGCCCTCGATTCCGGCCTTCCCAAGCCGCCTACCGCGGTAAACGAGGTCCTTGAGCTGGGAGCTCCGCAGCTGGGCACTTTTGACGCCCAGAACAAAGGATATCGCGTCCATAAGGTTGGACTTTCCGGCGCCATTTGGGCCTATAACGGAGGTGAAATTTTTGAAGGGCCCGATTGTCTGGTGGCCCCGATACGACTTGAAGTCGGATACTTCGATCCTGACGAGAGGCATAGCAAGAAAAGCTCCGAGGCTCTCGCGGTGGAGGAGGCAAGAAGAAAGTCGCGTCGGTCACGTGTGATGGTGGCGTACCACGGTCACTGCCACCGGCCACACGGCCCGCCGCATCTCTATCATAAAAATAAGGGTGACCACAGAGTATCCTCCGGATATTCCAGACGGGATTATTCCAGCTCGAAATCGGAGCTCAATCTATCAAGCACATGAGAACGAGTTTCTTCTCATCATGGCGTTATAAAGTCTGGTTTACGAGACTACATGTCCACCTCCGACCTCCGTCGACGGGTTGCAGAGTTTGATGTGGCCATCGTTGAGCGGAAGGCAGCCATATTGGATGACAATGGAGCACACTATGGCAGCTTTAGAATAACTCGAACGGGACAGGACTGATGCACACCGCCAACTGGCTACCACTTCGACGTTCCCCGTCTTGACGCTGCCCGTCGAAATCACACCCGAGATTTTTATCTTGTGTCTGCCACCGATCGAGCACCTATGGGATAACATGGGTCCCATGTCACAGATCCTCGAGACCTGATCCAACGCGACAATGGTACTTATTTGACGTTTTGAACCATGTTTTGGTATGCGCTTGAAAATAGAGAGCTCCGACTACGTCGGAAGAGACCTTGCTTGACCGAAACAAGCTGCCCTTTGTGTCCTGCTAGCTCCTGCTCGCGCTCTTGATTAATGCCGGTCCTGCACACCAGGCACCCGGCAATAGCCGGCAATGTGTGATGCCCGAGGATTTAGCCATGTGTATGAAAGCAAAATGCTCTGATTGGCTCGGGAGAAGGCGGATCAATGGGTGGGACAAGATCAGAGCCAATTATGAGTGTGGAGAGACCTTGACAAGCAAGGGAGTATAAGGTAATCATAATTAATATAACCTCCTGAAGCGCGAATTAACAGACCAACCGCCCGTGAGCCACCTCTGTAAATGGCGCCCGGGATCGGTAAATATTCATTAAAAGAACTAGAGAGCTCCGACTACGTCGGAAGAGACCTTGCTTGACAAAAATAAGTGTAACTTGGTACACACTCTTTCCAGTTCCTGCTTGCACTCTTCAATTGTGTTGGTCCTGCAGATTGCTGTGTGTGGGCACCCGGGTGGCAATACTAGCCGGTAATGCGCACGTAATAATTGTGTAACACCCGCGAATTTACCCACCGTATGTAAACGAAGGACAGCAAAGTTGTATGATTGGCTCGGGAGAACTAGGATCAATGGGTGGGGCAAGATCAGAGCCAATTATGAGTGTGGAGAGACCTTGACAAGCAAGGTAATGTGATTCGATGTACCCCCTCGGTTTCCTAATTTCTACCAAAACCCAGTCCTTTTCAAGGGAGTAACATTGTTCTTCCGCGGATTCAAGTGCCGGTATCCCAGACGTGCACCATTCGTTCCTATCCGTCCCGCATAAAAAAGTGGACATACTCGTTCTACCATCATTAACTTGACCAGGTCGAGTGGATTTTTATTCAAGGTGTGGCAGAGCCGTCATGCACATTTTCTTCGCGCTATCGAAGCTACTTAAGATTTTGAGGGAAACGGCCCGAGCTTGTGGCTTCGTCGCACAGGAGCACTGCCTTCTGGAGTACAACCAATGTATGATGAACAAACCTCACAAAGCGGGAAAGTGCTGCTTTAGTCAGATGTAGGATATTGATTCGCCTTCGATTTGGATGTCTATTCCTGGAATGGGAGAAAAGCATCCTCGTGAAGGCTTCCAAAATCTCTCGCCCAAAGAAGGCGAAAAGATTTCAGTTCGGCAAATCCGATCTCGTGCCGAGCATTCCATCTGTCCCTCAAACCCGGGTACGTTATATCCAACAATTTGTATGCTGGGGGTGGGCTCTCGCAGCCCAAAGAGGCAAGGTGTTGGAGCTGCGGGAGAAAACTGGGATCGCGGACAACGAAGGAATCGCAGAAATCCTCGATAAACGATCTGGACGGGTTCCAAATTTAAAGGTCGACGAGGGGGGGCATGTTTAGGAACACCGCGGGTTCAAAGTCTGTGGACGGCAGGCGGATGGTGAATTTCTCAGCGGTGGGGAAGAAGAGCGCGATAGAAATCCCTCAAGGAGTTCTTGCCAGTTGAACTCGTCTGATTCAGAATCAACGATGTGCAGTGTTTGGAGGGCAGGTAACGAGAGGTAATCCAAGATGCTTGCAATGCCTACAAACGTGATTGGTGGGTTTTCGAGGAGGGAGAGGGACTGCAGGTTTGAGTGGGTTAAGGCAGTGTGATCTGCAACGACATCGTCGTCCGTAAGGGTGAAGGAGCATTCTGCGAGATTTGGACTAAGACGCAAAACCTTCCAAGCAATTGGCACCTCTGTCGAAGACACCTGTGAATTTTGTCAACTAGTGCCACGGAAGAGAGATGAGCGAGAGTGGGGTCTCGCTGAGCAATGCCTCGTGCAGGAGAGGGGAGTTGGGGAAGGTTTTAATCAGATCCTCCTCATCGGCATCCTCAGCGTCCCACGAAGATATGCACAACATCTGAAGTAGAGGGAAGCTCCGATGCTCGTCAGCGTTCTGCATGTATCCGAGTCGGAGGTGCTCGAAAGATGCTTCCAACTCTAATGATTGCATTGTGCGCGACCGGTTGGCCAACGTTTTAAAAATTCCGCCGGCGATATCGACTTCTAGATTCTCTGCGATACTGAGCTTGACAGAGAGCGGGAATGCGCCCGTACCGTCGAGAATATCTCGGCACATTCAATATCAGTTACTCTACATACCTGTATGGGAGCAACGGTCACAGTCACGGTAGGCTCAGTTGCGTTGCTTGTTTTTCAGCTGGTCACGGTCACGATAAGGTTGGTTGCTTGAAAAAAGCGTGACATTGAAAAAAGAAATCGTAAAAAATCGTAAAAAAAAAGAGTTCCCCGAGAGCTTCTAATTGTTGTTGTCTGGGTCATAATCGTTGCCCGAGTTTAAAAATTGGCTAAGTCCCCGTTGCCTCTTTGGGCAACGGTCACGATCACGGTCAGCCTTGTTGCCTGAAAAAGAGGCAACATCAATGTCATGGTACTTTGGCGGTTGCTCCCATACAGGTATGTACAGTATGTACAATGCAGGGGTCGAGAGGGTGACTTCTCTCCACGTCGTGCAAACATAGCACAGAAGCATTGATGCTTCACGGGGGTTTGCCGAATTCCTTTCAGGGTTGCTGTAGAAAGTTGGCGGGGAGTAGAGGAAGATTTCGGACGTGATTTCGGGGGGTAATGTTAAAATTGGGTATAGGGCTCGGAGCCGCCCGTCAAGGGTGACGGGTTGACGGGCCGGCCGGACGGGACGGGACCCATCCGTCAGAGGTCTGAAAGTGACGCGCTGACGGACGGCGACGGGCAACCCGTCGACGGGTTGACAGCTGTTGACGGGTCGCCAGTAGAGATCGGCTAGTATTGATTCAAATGTGCCCAGAATAGCAAGCTTTGGCCTCATCTACACACCTGATCTATCTCCTCGTGTAATCTGACCGTCATACCCCTTTCCTTGCTTGAATTTCCTTCCACCACTGGACGCCCATCAATTCTTCCGGAATTTCCCGAATGGCATTGATCTTCAACATTTGTATCAAAAGCATGAATGGGGGGGGGTCTTTGGGTAAGTGGAAGGACCAGAATGTACATAATAATGGTTACAGACGCAAACTGATGCACAGGAACCACCCTAGTTGTCTGGTTACAAGCTCAATATACCATGTCCCAGCTTTGAACCCGTCGACGGCTGTCAACAGGTGTGACGGCCGGGACCTGGCCATCAGAGCCTTCAGAATTATTTTTGACGGCCGTTTTTGTGACGGCCGTCCCTGTCTGACGGACGGCTCCGAGCCCTAATTGGGTACACGAGGGAATCAAATTCCAGCTGGGCGCTGTCTCATTTTGCCAGGACTTTTTGAAGGAGGGATTGACATTGATTTATCTCTGCAGTTGTCTCCGCGACAATGCTACGAAGGGTGTCGGAATGGGTGCCCATGGTGGTGGCAAGAGAAGAGGTTCATCAGCAAAACCTGGGTCGGCTACACAGCACTACATAGTGGCTCATAGTAGCCTATAGCTTGTATAGTGCCCATAGCGGCTGTAGCAAAGGTCTTTAGCTATGTAGCGCTGTATAGTTGGTTCGGAAGTATATAGCAGTCTGTAGTTGGCCTCTAGCGTTCTGTAGCACAAGGTCCACGGTATCATAAGAAAGGTTAGTTGCCTTCAAACATTGAAGGTCAGTAAGTAACGAATCGTAAGGTTAGTAATTAAGTGAAGTGAAGGGGACCAGTCAGTAAGTAAGTAAGTGAGTAGGCAAGAACACATTAAGTAGTATTTATTATTTGCCAGCAGTGAGAATCGAACCGGCGACCTTTGCGCGAATTAACAATTCAAAGTGCGGACAAAACAACCACTATACTATTGGCCCAATACAAAGCACTAAACTCTGTGCACTTTATTACGTCCTGGTCATTTGTACTTTCTCAACTCCGCCTGACGTCGTTCTCAAGTCGTTCTGCCACTTAGCAAAATGGGATCTAGAATTTGATGTAGAATTTGGCCAGTCATTGATGTAAAACAGACTATGAACTGGGGTTGAATCAGACTTTGGCAATTTAGGTACAAGATTTCCGAAGTACTTTGATTAATGGTGTGAGTGGAATTCCGAATGTGATTGAGCCCAAAGTAAAATCTAGCTCCGAAAATCCTATGTAACCACCAAAACTTCAGAGCACTACAGAGATCTGCAATACTACAGAGGGCTACATGGAGCCCCTATCCAACTATAGAGCACTATGTGGTTCTACCCGAGCTATGTAGCACTATATAGTTCCCCCAAATCTATAGAGCACTATGGAGCACTACAGCCATGTTTGAGGCTGCTATATTCTACTACAGCTACTACAGCCTGCTAGGGTGAAAATCAGGGTTTGCTGATGTTCCAATCAGTCGCGCTCGCGCGATGTCACAGGCCTTCACACCGACCGCCATGTCGACTTGGACCGCCGCCTTCCGTGCACGTCTCGCAGAGCTCGACGCGGAAATCGTCGAGCAGCAGGTGGCTCTGAAGGAGCTCGAACGGGATAGGATAGCTGTACACCGCCGACTTCACGCTACCTCGACCTTTCCAGTCCTGACATTGCCCATCGAAATCACAGCCGAGATTTTTTCCCTTTGCCTTCCATCGATCGAGGACCTACGGGAAGACTACCTGCCGATTGGATACAGGCTAAGTACTCAGGCACCGACGCTATTCCTAGGCGTGTGTCGGGCATGGAGAGACCTCGCCCTTGAGACATCTGCCCTCTGGGCAACGGTGGGCCTATGCTTTGATAGTATTGCCGTTGACGTCGCCTCGGAAACGGTAGTGGAAGACTTCATCCACCAGTGGTTCGGACGGGCTGGGCTTCGCCCTCTATCCATAGTCTTCTCTTCCATCAGCGCGGACAGCCCGTTCACTCCCAGTCGCCTGGGCGATCTCATTCACCATTACGCTCATAGATTGCGGCACATCGAGCTTTACATCTCCCAACACAACATACCCGAGCTGGGATTGGATTCCGCGACCTTCCCTCTCCTCCAGCGTGCGGTGCTTGACGATCCTTTTGATCCTGCGCCGTATTTTTCAACTCCCGTCCACATCTACAATAACGCGCCCCGACTTCACGACCTCATTCTTCTGAACGGAACTCATTTCTCCTTCTACACGCCACCTTCCGTGCAATTGACGAAATTTGAAGGCGAGATAACCAGTGACCTCAATCTATTTGTACTGGCTCCAAATCTGGTCGAAGCAAAATGTGTAGTGAACCAGTTGGGGACCCCTCCGGCTTTACACATACTTCATCCACGCTTGCAGTTCCTGACTCTCTCCAAGTCAGTATACAGCGACAACGCGCCTGATGACGACGGATTGGACATATTGCCACATCTGACCTTGCCTGCTCTCCAATCCTTGCATATCACGGATATCGGTGATTTCCCACAATCGATATCCCTGTTTTTCACCCGCTCATCCCCTCCATTATGCACTCTCTCCACCACGATTGGACGTGGCCGGTTCTCAGAGTGGGATACCTGCTTTTCTCGTGTAGCCGCTACCCTCGAAAACCTACAGGTTTACTTTCCGACACCAGAATTTCAGAATCAAGTGTTCCATCTTGGTTCCGAAGGCTCGATCTATAATCCTCTTCCACGCCTCCGAACCTTTCATCTTACAACCACCATCCAAACAGACTACACAACTCTAATCAACTTCTTGCTCATACGATCCGCTACTCCTACACTCGCCAAAATTCGATCCTTTCGACTCGTCTGTCGGTCTGGTTCCTGTCTCCGAGACAACAATCTCTCGGGCGAACTTGGCACTGGCCCAGGCCATCTAGCCACCCTGGCGAACACGGGCATCGATATTCACATCGAGAGCATGGAGAAAACCTTCATCAAACACGTCCAGTACGTTCCGCACGATCCTGCATTCAATTTTTCTTGAACGCGCGAACGGTTCCACCAAGGTAGTAGCTCTTCGCTGCTGAACTGTCCGCTATCGCTCATTTAACTTTCTTGTTAGTCAAGCAGTTTCTTCCGCCTCTTCATCTGTCGTTCATTGATATTTTTATTTCGGATTACATGCTTTCTATCCTGCATCGAAACATATGTCCTGATCCCCTTGAACCATTCAACATATCCACGGCCTTCCGTCTGACCACTTGATAGCTTAGTCTTTGAGGTTGTGCCTATTTTGCCCAAGACAAGGTAATAGATACAAGTATATAAGTATGATGGTGGAACACAGCACGATGTCGAGGAGCGCATCAAATATGCTACTGGCCTCACGCTAGATGCCGCGAACAGAGCAAGCTGTTTCCGATCGCAGCGACCCACATCTGCCTCAGCTCCTTCCAGGAAGGCAAACCATACATGTTCGGGAGATCGTCCCAAAACGCCTCTCGAGCTTTTGCATGCGTGCTCTTCAGTCCGGCGAGGCACGCGGGGCACACATCTTCGAGCTTCTTCCAGTTGTCCGGACCCCATACCCGGAGTGGAATATGGGACAAGGCGGCAACATCCGCCCGATGCTTCTCGAGTGCTTCGAGTCGCACTGCAAGACAGCGGACTGGGGAGGTACACCCTTCGATGTCCTGAGGATGGGATAAAAACCGCATGATATCCCCCGCTGCAGCCCGGGTGTGAATGGTGTGCCCTTGCAGAAAGGAGTCTTGGTCCTGGGCGGATAGGCTTGTCGGAAGGCCGTTGTGAACAGCGCCGTGGAAGATTTCCCTGCCGATCCGAGGCTTAGGGCTGTCTTTCGGCATGTTACACCCAGTCGAAAGGTCGTAGAAGGCCAGAGGGAGCACCCAAAGGGCGTCGACCTCGCGGGCAAGCTGGATGACACAAAGTGTGAAGGTTGGCACGTCGGGCCACGGCCATGACATAGCTTTCGACGGAGCGCTATCTGGACTCGAGCACACGCGGGAGTCAAATTCAGCCAACGTAGTGCGATATCGCGAGGACAAGTGAATAAGGGCGCGCCGGCGGAGATAATCCACCTCGTATTTGTGGCTGAGGCGGAGACAGCCGACAATAACGTCGGAGGTTGTGAGGGCTGGAAATGCGGGAAAGTACCTAGGGCTCTGATTACGCACGCGACAACGACAACAATGACCTGGTACCCACTCGGGTATAAAAATCGCCTTCAAAAAATCGGAGACCTCGCTTTCAGCGTCGGGAAGACATACAAGTGGACATTCCTCGACGACTTCTGAATCCGGAGGCTGAGGGAAGGCGAGCATGTCCTGGAAGATGGAGGAGCGCGCCGCCAATATGCCGCGGTAGACGCGGAATTGACTGGTTCCAGCTTGGATGACAAGATTTCCGTCTTCGAACCACAGGTCCAGCGCGCGGCGGGGTTCGTTCGGTTTGGTGCTGGTCTCCATGTTGACTGTGCAAGTGGCAAGATGGATTGAGACTCCGATCGGACAAACGCGTACATAGACCGCAACAGATCAGGCGCGTAAAGATATCTATCTAAACCCTAAAATGCTCTTTACAATATGACCTCGTATTCACAAACCAAAGATCCACCTTCCCGGACCGATATACCATGTTCGCGTAAGAGGCAGGAGGTGGAAACTCGGCGAGACACAATTGAGCATTATGAGTGCCGTCGCGACGGTGCATGTTCCGAGTCAGCAGGCATTTGTTTCAATGGTTCGCATCGAGGACAAATCCTCCGAATAACAACATTATAAGCCCATGAAGTGTCCACAGCCCACAAAATCTTCAAACTTGTAGTCATAGTCATCGGGAACAGCATCCATATCCACGCGGAACCACATCGCGTCCTGCTGCACGGCCCGCGGATTCCCCGAGCACTCCCTGCACGTCCCGGAACGCGTTTTCCGAAACGGCGGATTCGATCCGCTCCCGCGACCGGTTGGTGGCAACGTACACGAGTGCGGCTGCACGTTTATCGTGGAGGGCCTTGAGTGCAGGGCGCCTCTGGGATACGTAGGAGAACAACAGCGAGCACGAGAGACGCTGCGCTACGGTGGCACGCACCCATATGTATCTGCGTGTCGCAACGTTTTCCATCGGGCGTTGACAAATAGGCCCTGCAGAGTCTGCGGCGCGCAGCCGAAGATTTTCGTCGCCGCCTCTACCAATTGCCCGTAGGACACTATCCACCCATAGGCGTAGGGAGGAGTGTGGAGCCGTCGGTGGTCGAGAAGACCCATCTGCTGAGGTGACGGTTGGCCGGTGCACATCAAGGGGAATTTTTACTAGAAGGAGAGCGGAGTGAGCTGATAACCTTTGGACTGAGGATGAATGCACAGTTCACGTCATAATGCCATCGAAGTCGCTTTGACCTCGTGCATTGGAAAAAACGGAGTGAATTTGAGGCAAGTATAAAACGAACAGCGCAAACTTTGGGGAGTTCGGAAAGATTTATCCTCAAATCGATACGTCAAGAGAGACCAAGTTTAGACAGCCAAGTTCGAATTTCTAAAGTTGGTTGACACGAATTTATCGAGATTCTACTTCGCCGCGGAGAATAGTCCGAGATGCTTGCGTGAAATTTCCGCACTGGGAGCCCGGCGATTTCCGCGCTGGTGGTGGTTCGGAAAGAGAAACGGAGTGTACAGCCACACTCTGTCATCACTGCCATGAGGTAAGTACAACTGAGTCCGGACGAGGGGCGTTGTGCGAGCTGTTGTACGGCCTGTCTACGAACTACATTTCAACTCAATCACAAGAATTCACCCAGACCGGGACCACCGCTTGATCTTGTGCTAACCTGGATCGCTCCTTCGGCAATAACTTCCCGATTCTTATACGCTCAATCTCGGACCATCTGCAAGGGATACAAGTACACTGAATTCCTTTAGAGATAAACATAACGGTGGGCCTCTAAGGGATAGCCCGTATATACACCACGGAAGGCAACTCCGCACGCGCCCACCCAAACCGGTCTAATCAGCACGCAAATATCGGCGTCGACACGGGTACTAGCGGCTCGGCCTGCACATCCACATCAACCTTCATCTGCGCAACTTGCTCCTGCATGGCAAAATAATTCCGATGCAGCCCGCACTCGGTCTTCTCCTTGCCCGCCCAGCGGCCCGCGCGCTCGCCCTGCCCCTCGCCTGCCTTGGCCGTGCTGTGCCAGTCGCCGACGCTGCGGTACCCCTGCGCGAGCAGCGCGTTACGCGGGACGTTGTATTCCGAAATGTACCACTCGACGAACGGGAACGTCCACTCGAAGAGCGGGTTGAGCTTCAGTAGGCCCGTCTCGTCGACCTCGAGCGGCTGCAGCGACGCGCGGTCGCCGCCCTGGCTCGCCCGCCGCCCGGTGATGACGGCCTTTACGCCGAGTGCGTCATACGCGCGTCGTGCGGGCTCGACCTGCAGCGGGGGTCAGCACACCGCCATCAAGCAAAAAATGAAGATCTGCATACCTTGACGACAAAGTCGTACACGTCCTCGTTCGTCTCCCACAGCCGCGCGCCAAACTTCTTCTCAAAGTCGGCGGGCGTCGCGCAGCCCTGCGGCGTGTACACGTGGATCGGGACGTCGTAGCGCTGGCGCACCTCGTCGACGAGCGCGTACGTCTCCTTAAAGTGGTACAGCGTGTCGAGGAAGATCAGGGGCGGCGGTGAGGAGGTGAGTTTCGAGAGCATGTCGATTGCGACGAGCCCTGTGAGGCCGAAGGCCGTCGTTTGATAGAGCCCCGGCAGGGAGTCGACCGCCCACGCGAGGATCTCCTCTGGCGTGAGTGTGCGCAAGTGCGCGTTGATGGTGCTCAGCTCCTCCTTCGACAGGGGAAGCTGCAGCATTTTCGAGGACGACGCGGACGACGCAGACGAGGACGACGAAGGGGAAGACATGGTAGAGATGATAGAGATTTCTGTGGCGCGGTAACAAACAAAGATGGCTACTATATAGCAACGGCGATGCGCTTTCAAAGCACGGAAAAAAATTGCAACGAAAAGGCTCACGATGGCGCAATTTGCGATCGACCGTGCTTACTGAAGCAGACGGCCCGATTGGGAAGCTTACTTACCACATCGGGCCATCTCGTTCTCTTTCCCAGCATTGTGATCCATCAGCAGGCGGCCCACTCGTGTCATACGCTAGGTCATACTCCAGGTCGCGAGCGCTAGAGCGGTGTAATACATCTCCAGGCCTGTCTGTCTACCCCGGGTAATGTCCGATTCGCGGCTCGCATTCCCGGTTCGGAGTCGTTCAATTTGTGGCTGCAATTTGGTGTTCGCATCTACAGTGGGACTCCTTCTCCAAGGGCAGCCACTCTCCGAGCCGCAGCAACACCAATATTTGAGGGCGGCATCGGAAAAAGCTCGCAGAGATATCTACCAAACGATGGACCGGATCGAGCGGAGTCTGACAATCCTCCGACGAATCGAGCTCTCGAATACTTATCTCAACAATTTCCTAGCATTGATGCTTGAAGAGCGCTTCAAGTTTAAGTGACCTCGCGCTTTCAAGCTTCAAGCTTCAAATTCCAAGAGATCCCTTCAAGAATCACACACTGGATACCACCAACATTCGAGTCGGCCGCCCCGCGTCCGCCGGACCACCGAATCGATGTATGTGCGGCCGGCGCCACGCCGTGCGAAGATCGGGAACCCAGGCAGCAACGCGGCCACTTCGCACCACCAAGACATGACCAAAACAGGATGCTTTACTTAGAGAGGCGCACTTGCAATCATCTAGAGCTTAAAAATCTCCGGCGAGCGTTCGTGTGGAAAAAATACATTGCAAAGATTAGTCTCAGTTGATACAGTGCATTAAGCTGTCCCATGGTCATAAGTATCATACCCGTATCCACGTCTAGTCTGTATGCACCCCCTCAGAGCGGAACATCGGGCGCGCCCCGCCGCTGCGCAGACGCGATGCGCTCCTTCATCCGCTGCGCCTCCACGCGATCCCGTTCTTGCTGCTGCACGACTTCCATCCACGAGTGGTCCGCGACGGGCTATAAATACGAACGAACGAACGGTTAGCCCGGTGGTGGGAATGATGACCGCGAAATGACGCACCCTGCTCGCCGTCTCGCCGGTGTTGCGGTTGGTCTTTAGGCCCGCGGCGGTGAGGATGATGCCGATGGTGAGGCCCTGCGCCCACATACGCGCCTGCACGACTTTTTGCGCGGTCGTCTGGTATCTGCAAAGGATACGCATCAGCATAAGCAAGTGCCGAATGGAAGCGGTTAAAACGCACTGATTGCGCGAGATGATACCGCCCGCCAACGCGAGACTGAGCGCCCAACCGCCGACGATGATGGAGTACTCGTGGCGCGACGCCCAGTCCGCGATCTTGTCGCTCGTGGACATTTGCTCCCACCGCGTGAGCTCCTGGTGGTGCTGCGCCTCGAGCACGCGCACGCCGTCGCCTTCCCTGCGCTCCAGTCAGTCATTTCGGTTAATACAGACAGCGCACGACGTACCACTGCGACTGGTCGTATTCGAGCCCGCGGCGCTCGGCCTGGATCGACAGCGCGGGCGCGGCGATGATGAGGACGCCGAGGACCTTGAGCGAGGGCGGCAGCTGGCGGTAGTACGCCCACCGGCGGTGGCTGTAAATCGAGCCGAGCGTGGCAATGGACCCGGCGACTACCAGTCCTTCGAGCGCGCCGCGCCGCGACGCCGCGGTGTGTGCTGCTACTTGTTCTTCTGATGCGAGCTGGGAAGACCAATGTCAGCCGCGGGTTGCGGATGGAATAGAATGGACACTACCTTCATGGTAGAGAATGCGGTTTTAGGTTTGCGGAGGAGGGTAGGATGGTGAATGTGCTTGATGGCGGAAGCCGGAGGCCTTTATAGGTTTATTGATATTATGTTTCGGGAGATGATCACATGCTGGGCTTCGGCGAGAAGCGGAGGCTTTCCGATTCGGGTGGTCAGCGCTGGTCAGCGATAACCCGGAAGACGTGACGGCCCAGGCCCTGACATCATGTTCGGGAGCGCCGGAACCATGTCATCTTCCAAGAGGTGATTGATCTCTGGATCTTGGACTCTGATGTCAACACCATCAATCACCCGGCGACACTCGGCATCTGTTTTCAGTGCTGGCCGCTCTTCGCCCATCGTCTTCCCTTGTACTGGGGATCGAACCTTCTGGGATTGATAACCTGTTCCTGCTCTCCCGTCGCCTTTCTCTTCCATTGCCTGAAGTATTAGTGAAATAATTATGCAGAAGTAATTGCATTAAATTTATTGGACAGACTATGTACAGTGTTGGTGTGCCATACTCTTGTTGCAGGTTGAGGCTATGACGACTCAGGATGCGAGCGGAGGACACGTCAGGACACGTCTCGGTCGAGTGGCGCGATGCAATACTGACGGCCGTTGACAAGCGGTTGATCAACTTGATGATCCAATGATGATCATTACCTTTTCTGGGGGGGGGGGGGGTCGTGGGAAGGAGTCCATGATCCAGAGATCAATCACCTCTTGTCATCTTCGGTCGCATGAGCAAGAAGACCATCGTGAACGATGACAATGCCTATCATCCCCGGGAATTTCGTTCGGAATACAAGCAGGGGAAAATCACACTGAATCGAGCGAAAACCAAACCGTAAATTGACCTAAGAATTTCTTCGGCCCGCCGCGCCATGCTATTACTAGCCTGCCGATTCGGGACCCGTAGTAATTCGCCCGAATCTACAGCTTGACCTCACTCCCTTACATGCACTCCCGTGCTCCTGAGAGTCCTCCTGACAAAAGTTACTCAGGGACAGTAAGCCGGAAGTTGCAGGAGGCAACAGAAGATGATCGATGATCACGCGAGCTCGCTTACCAATGTATGTCCGAGCCATTCCGACTCCTTCCGAAGATTATTGCCTTTTTGGGCATTTGGACGAGTGAGGTCGGCGGACCGTTCCGTCAAACCAGGTATGCCCGAAAGACAGCAGAAATTCACCTATCTCCCGGGGAGTAGCGAGGTTCATTCCGAGGCAGTGGCCTGACCGTAGTACATATCCGATGTTTCGGGCAGGAATCGGGAGAATGCGATCGAGCAAAGCTCCTTCCCAGAACATGGCTATCGTACTTCATGAACACCCCAAGAGATAATTAGAAATTGCTGTCGTGCCATCGAGGAGGTTGGACCGAACTAGGCCTAAACGAGGACAGGGTACGATACTGTTTTGAACGTGCGAGTGACAAGTGTCCAATAAATAGGTTAAAATCAAAGGGTATGTAGTATGGTAGACTAGAATCAATCCACACACTCAAGATTTAATCCTTGTTGTCCGTTTTGCACCTGATAGGATTCTACCTTTTTACATCAGATTCAAAGTATCATAAAAATCGAACAAATAAGGCGCACCTCGGTAATATCCTTGAAATGTGTCCCGACGTGAGGGATTTTGGAGATGATATTTTGTGAACTTGTCCCAGGCCATTGCCCGATGAGAGTAGTGTATTTCCGGAGAGAGATGACATGAACACGGCGAGACGAGACAAATTTAAAATGGATAGAAAGAAAAAATTGGGAACTTATCCGAGAACCCAAGAGATCTTGACACTCGAACGAAAACGTCACGGTGTCATGCCGCTCGGATCACTCACGGGAAGGAGAAAAAGCGAAGGCGATACAGCCAAGAAGATGCAGTGCGGAGTCGCGTTGATTACTTACTGGCGGTTCAGACACGATACAGTAATTGGCAGAGAAGGGGAGGGGTGTTGGGACGAAAATTATATAAGACAACTGTCGTAGAGGCACGAGCTTCGAAGACCATGATCAAGTGGTCCAACGAGAGGCATGGAATCGGAAGGCAAATAAAAATGGCAGATGAAGCGGCGAAAGAAACTGTTTGATCAATAAGAACTTTAAATGAGCGACGGCGGACAATTCGACAGCGAAGAGCTAGCTACCTTGGTGGAACCGCTCGCACGTTCAAGAAAAATTGAATGCAGGATCGTCCGGAATGTACTGGACGTGTTTGATGGAAGTTTTTTCCAGGCTCTCGATGTGAATATCGATGCCCATGTTCGCCAGGGTGGCTAGATGGCCTGGGCCAGTGCCAAGTTCGTCCGAGAGATTGTCTCGGAGACAGGCACCAGACCGACAGACGAGTCGAAAGGATCGAATTTTGGCGAGTGTAGGAGTAGCGGATCGTATGAGCAAAAAATTGACTAGAGTCGTGTAGTCTGTTTCGAGGGCGGTCGTAAGGTGAAAGGTTCGGAGGCGGGGAAGAGGATTATAAATCGAGCCTTCGGAACCAAGATGGAACACTTGATTTTGAAATTCTGGTGTCGGAGAGGAAACCTCTAGGTTTTCGAGGGTAGCGGCTACACGAGAAAAACAGGTATCCCACTCTGAGAACCGGCCACGTCCAATCGTGGTGGAGAGAGTGCGTAATGGAGGGAATGAGCGGGTGAAAAACAGGGATATCGACTGTGGGAAATCGCCGATATCCGAGATATGCAAGGATTGGAGAGCGGGCAAGGTCAGATGTGGCAATATGTCCAATCCGTCGTCATCAGGCGCGTTGTCGCTGTATACTGACTTGGAGAGAGTCAGGAACTGCAAGCGTGGATGAAGTATGTGTGAAGCCGGAGGGGTCCCCAACTGGTTCACTACACATTTTGCTTCGACCAGATTTGGAGCCAGGACAAATATATTGAGGTCACCGGTTATCTCGCCTTCAAATTTCGTCAATTGCGAGAAAGGTGGTGTGTAGAAGGAGAAATGGGTTGCGTTCAAAAGAATTAGGTCGTGAAGCCGGGGCGCATTATTGTAGATGTGGACGGGAGCTGAAAAATCCGGCCAAGGATCAAAAGGATCGTCAAGCACCGCACGCTGGAGGAGAGGGAAAGTCACGGAATCCAATCCCAGCTCGGGTATGTTGCGTTGGGAGATGTAAAGCTCGATGTGCCGCAATCTATGAGCGTAACGGTGAATGAGATCGCCCAGGCGACTGGGAGTGAACGGGCTGTTCGCGCTGGTGGAAGAGAAGACTATGGATAGAGGGCGAAGCCCAGCCCGTCCGAACCACTGGTGGATGAATTCTTCCACTACCGGTTCCGAGGCGACGTCAACGGCAATACTATCAAAGCATAGGCCCACCGTTGCCCAGAGGGCAGATGTGTCAAGGGCGAGGTCTCTCCATGCCCGACACACGCCTAGGAATAGCGTCGGTGCCTCGACGTTTAACCTGTATGCAATAGACCGGCGATCGTCCCGTAGCTCCTCAATCGATGGGAGGCAAAGGGAAAAAATCTCGGCTGTGATTTCGACGGGCAACGTCGAAACTGGAAAGGTCGAGGTAGCGTGAAGTTGGCGGTGTACAGCTGTTCTATCCCATTCGAGATCCTTCAGAACCGTCTTTTGTTCGACGATTGCCGCGTCGAGCTCTGCGAGGCGTTCACGAAGGGCGGCGGTCGACATGGCGGTGGTGAAGGCCTGTGACATCGCTGCGTGCGCGCGACTGATTCCTCTTGCCACCATCATGGGTACCAATTCCGACACCTTCCGTAGCATTGTCGCGGAAACAACCGCAGAGATACATCAATGCCAATCCCTCCTCCAAAAACTCCTGGCAAAACGGGACAGCGTTCAACTTGAACTAGATTCCCTCAGCTACTTAATTCTCACATTACCCCCCGAAATCACGTCCGAAATCTTCCTCTACTCCCTCCCGACCTCCTACAGCGACTTTGAAAGGAATGTGGCCAACCCCCGTGAAGCGCCGATGCTTCTGTGCTATGTTTGCGGGACGTGGAGAGAAATCGCCCTCTCGACCCAGGCATTGTGGACTACCATAGATTTCGACATACGCAATATTGAATGCGTCCACATGTTCAAGGCGTGGCTCGACGGTGCGGGCGAATTCCCGAGGCTCTCTGTCAAACTCAGTATCGCAGAGAATCTAGAAGTCGATATCGCCAGCGGAATTTTTAAAACGTTGGCCAGCCGGTCGCGCACAATGCAATCATTAGAGTTGGAAGCCTCTTTCGAGCACCTCCGACTCGGATACATGCAGAACGCAGACGAACATTGGAGCTTCCCTCTACTTCAGATGTTGTGCATATCTTCGTGGGACGCTGAGGACGCCGATGAGGAGGATCTAATTAAAACCTTCCCCAATTCCCCTCTCCTGCGCGAGGCATCGCTTAGCGAGACCCCACCCTCGCTCATCTCCCTTCCGTGGAAACATTTGACAAAATTCACGGGTGCCTTCGACAGAGGTGCCGATTGCTTGGAAGTGTTGCGTCTTAGTCCAAATCTCGCGGAATGCTCCTTCACCCTTATGGACGACGATGTCGTTGCAGATCACACTGCCTTAACCCACTCAAACCTGCAGTCCCTCTCGCTCCTCGAAAACCCACCAACCACGTTTGCAGGCATTGCAGGTATCTTGGAGTACCTCTCGTTACCTGTCCTCCAAACATTGCATATCGTTGATTCTGAATCAGACGAGTTCAATTTCGAGAGATTCCTATCGCGCTCTTCCCCGCCGCTGGGGAAATTTACCATCCGCCTGGCGTCCACAGACTTTCAACGCACGGTATTACTAAACATGCCCCACCTCGTCGACCTTGAAGTCTGGAACCCGTCCAGATCATTTATCGAGGATTTTTGCGATTCCTTCGTTGTCCGCGATCCCAGTTTTCTCCTGCAGCTCCAATACCTTGCCATTTTGGGCTGCGAGAGCCCACCCCAGCATACGACATGTTGGATATAACGTACTCCGGTTTGGCGGAAAGATGGCGGGCTCGGCACGACACCGGATTCGCGGAACTCAAATCTTTTCGCCTTGCTTGGACAAGTGGTTTTGAAAGCCTCCACGAGGATGCTCTTTCCCCATTCCAGGAATTGGCAGCTGAAGGAATTGATATCCATATCCAAGGCAGATCGATATCCTACATCTGTCCTGACTCTTCTTTACTTGTCCATCATATTCATAAGTAAATTAGGGATATTGCAACCGTTGGCGCTCGTGGACCGTCCGTGTCATCACACTCAATTTCTTAGACATCTGTTCCAGTGTACAGTCCCTCCAATAAACATCCGATACCTGGCTCGCACGAATGAGCAAGTCTGTTGGTTGCGGAACAAATTTTGTGGAAGTGAGACGCGCCGTGTCGGAGGTGTCGCCGAGCCGCGGATGGCCTGGCCAAAAGCGGCAAAAGTACTGGCCAATATCAGCCAATTGAAAAGTAAAGTGGTCCAGGAACTGAACACCGACGTTTTTCCAACCGCGAAGCAGGGGGGGGTTGAAATTACAGTAAATTAGGGTCGGTATATTCCGGGGCCGTTGAAACGTATCCCATCCTCATGTCCGGAGCTCCAGTGACATAGGAAACACATACGTACTTGGAGTAAGTTATTCTGATTCATCCTCATACTCATCATCAGGTGTTCGGGGCCATGTTCCAATCTTGACACGAGTATGCATATCCACTCCTGCTGTTCTCAACCACCTCTGGAAGGCAAGCACAGGCTCGAAATACGCAAGGATCTCGCCCTCGGCTAGCACAATATCAAGGCGAAGCAAGCGAATGGTCGCGACGTCCGTGCGATTCCATCGAGCTCACAGCGCTCTGCCTATACTTTCGAAGTCCGCGTCGGGGTCGCGCGAATCAAAGCACGGGAGCTCAATGGGCTGTAGCAACTAAAGGAAGTGCGCGTCAGCTTCGAAGCGCCTGAAGAAGTCGCGTATGAATGTCGCAACAGGCCTGGACAGCAGGTACATCCGCAAGATAGTTAGGCCAGGGAGGTCGAGGAACGGGAGCGATCTAGCGGGGGGGGATATTCCATGCGCAGGTTCAGCAAATGCGAGGAATGGCGGTGCAGAAAATCGATCACTACGTTGTGGTACTGATCGAGCTGGAAGGTCTGCAGCGCGGGCAGTGTGAAGAGGGGAAGGAGGCGGGAAATGGTGCAGCGCCTGTTGGGACACACGGAGTGCTCGTCGTTTTCCACGACCAGGCTGAGGTCCCGTATGCACAAATTGACACACGGCAGATGTGCTAACGTCCGTCTTGCGCACGTCAACCCTGAGAGAGTATTCCATGGAATGTGTGGGCTGCCGAAGTATCTTCAGGCAGTCGTCAAGACCGAATGGGCTCCCTTTGAATACCGGCAACTGTTTCGAGGATACCGGAACGGAAAACGATCGGATGTTGTTAGGAGTGAGCTCCCGAAGCTGGGGAGTGCGAGGAACATTGGCCTCGGGTACGGTCTTCCTCCTCTCGCGCTCGCCCACAGAGTATGCGATAATACCGTCGACGCGCGTTCGGAGCTGGGCAGTAGGCATTTCGGTGGAGGGAAGGCTGGTGGTTTGGGGGAGCGGAGGCTTGTTGTTCGGGTCGATAGAGTGGACAGGCAGCAAGGAACTTGTCTTCTTTTATAGTCTAGAGGCCTTGTGCCGCCAAAAGGCCACAGCACAGCATTTAAATTACCCAAAGCGAAGGTCAAAGCGTAAACGAGCACGATGGAAACAAGTACAATGAGGGATGAAGACCAAAGCACGACGGGTGCATTCCGAGGACGTGCAGTGCATTTGGCTGCTTGATCACAGAAGAAGTTGTTTTCGGGTTCTCGCCGGTACCATTTAGGACGGTGGGAGTCAATCGGAAATTTACTCCCAGTCGACCATGTTCTTGAACTACATATAGTCGATGGTGCATGATTTTGAAGACGGTCAGTGGCAAGCACCTTGAAGCAAATGGCAAAATCCAGCCTGATTTCTTCAATTTTCAGCCACGGGGGATGTGGAGAATACTCTGAGTAGAAGGGTTTGGGGGTTTTCGGGGCGACTCTTGGGCCTGAGAATCTCGGTGAATCTCAAGTTCGGACAAATTTGCGACCAAGTCTTCTCACTGGAGGCAGAATTCTGTACATTGGATCTAACACAAAGTTCGGACAAAAAATTCTTACAAGGCCCAAATCGCGATCTGACCCACCAAGGGGTAATCATCGGTCCTCGGCTTTGCGAAGGTGTCCTCCGAGATCCAAAGACAGAGAGAAAGGCCCATCTGAATCTTCATTCCAGACTTGCATAGAGACAAAAAAGAGGTAAGCGCGAACCTTCCCAACTTCGTTTACTCCACCTGTGAACTCGGCTCTATTTTTGCTCTCAAGTGCGCGACCCGATGAGGAAGATGGAGGTGTTTTCCGGGCCAGGCATTCACATTTGGCAGGTAGCTTGGAGGTTGTGGGATAAAGCGGGAGGTTTGGCTGAGGTATTTTTGGCCGGCAAATTTTGGAAACCCCGAGATACGGAACCTCTCTATCCGAAACGTCGCAGCAATTGCGCAACTCTGTTTCGCGACGCGTATCGAGTCAGCGGGATACTTGGTGCCAGGGGTATTCAAGGTCCGTTCAGGGTCAACGCGCCGCCTGACCAGCCGGAGGACATGAAGTGCAAGTTGAATCGGGGATCACACGTTTACGTTTCTAACGTTCTTCTCGACCCTTCCTCTCTCTCGGGGTTGCATCAGACGACGTGGACAGCACGTCTATGCTGCGATATCGCGCGACTATTTCAAGGGCTGCTCGCATCTTTTCCAGTCGTCTCCCCTTTCCTCCTCGCACTCAAACCATCTTTGAACGTGGAATAATGACAAGAAGTTTGCCAGGTGGGTCATCTCGGACGTCCTTGAGCGATGCTGACCTGCCTTAGAGTGTTACGGACACCGAGGGGTGAGTATCGTATGCATTCTTGTGGCGAAAGTTACTCTCTTCGATTTTATGCCTCGATTCTACGCCTTGCCAGATACTAACCATCTCCCAGGCCTCTGCCCGCTTCCCGGAGAACACGCTCGCAAGCTTCGAGGCCGCCATTCGTGACGGCGCGGAGGGCATCGAGAGCGGTATTCCTTCCCCTGCTTTCGCGCACGCCCTTGTCCGTGTTCGTGACACCCCATGCAGACGTCCATGTTTCGCTGGATGATGTCGTTGTCATGTTCCACGACCCTGGTACGCATCCCTTGCGACTCGTCGTTGTTTTCCTTGCTGACCTCCTACAAGAGCTAGCGCGCACCACCAACTCGACCGGACGGATCCGAGAACGCGAGTGGCACGGTGTCGACGGCATGCAGCACGTCCGCACCGTCAAGGAGCCGCAGCAGTCTATCCCCACCTTTGACGAGACCATCGCCCTCCTCATGCTGGTGCGTCACGCCGCCCGCCCTCGTCCGTCCGCGCGCGCTCATCCCCGCAGCCCGAGAATCAGCACGTTAACTTCAACGTGGACGTCAAGGTGCAGAACACGCCCGCGCGCCTCTTCGAGCTGATGCACAAGACCATCTCGGCGCACCCCGAGTGGGAGACGCGCCTCGCGCCGCGCATCCTGCTCGGGCTGTGGCACCCGACCTTCCTCGCGCCCGCCAAGGCGCAGCTGCCCTACTGCCGCCGCTCGTACATCGGGAATAGCCCCGCGATCGCGCGCCAGTACTTCTGGGACGACTGCGAGGTGTTCAGCATCGCGTTCGCCGCGCTGACGTCCGCGGACGGCAGACGGTCCGTCGTTTCCCCGTTTTTGGCTGGTGCTGATGGTCGTGGACTCGCAGGTTCAGGAAGGAGTGCAAGGCGGGGGGCAAGAAGGTCATGGTGTGGACGGTCAACGACCCGGATCACATGATGGAGGTGGGCTAGCGCTGCGGTATTTTTGTTCGCCGTTAACCAATCCCGTCCTGCAGGCCGTGCGGTGGGAGGTGGACGTCATCCTGACGGACGTGACCAGGACGTGGCTCGACCTGCGCACCGCGCTGCGCTGTCCGTCTCCTCCTTCCGTCTATATGCCTGCTTGTAACACAACCCACAGCCGACTACGACAAGATCGTCGCGCAACGGAGCCGCTTCTTCCTCTGGACGACGCTGCGCTTCTACTCGCCCTTCCAGTACATGTGGGCCGTCCTCGGCCGGGACGCCCTCGAGCGCGTCGCGGGCCCGTTCGACGCGCTCAAGCTCAAGTCCCCCGCGCAGCTCGCCATCGCGCACATGATGGCGTGGTGGCTCG
This sequence comes from Mycena rosella, assembly GCA_029378255.1. Lineage (NCBI taxonomy): Eukaryota > Fungi > Basidiomycota > Agaricomycetes > Agaricales > Mycenaceae > Mycena > Mycena rosella. The sequence continues at coordinate 37,753 of JARKIE010000461.1, read as the reverse complement.
GCGTCAAGCCGTAATTATTCGATCGCATATTACCACTTGGTTAGATGAGTTTATCGTATCTTGGGCTTTCGCGTGGGTAGATTATTTTCGAGATCGGGCAATAATTCACGGCAGCTCGTCCGACCGTCGATACCAGATGTTATTATTATACATATGCACTCGGTTACATTGCAGTTTATGGCTCAGTATACGACGAACCTGGTTAGATGTCAAAAAGGCGGATATAAATCGAGAACGTCACGGCGCGGGTGGGGGTCCCATCGGTGTATTCGGAGGAAGACGACCCGAGGGCCCCGGCGCTCTCGTAGCAGTGAACCGCTGATTTATGGCCGGTAGAGGGGTCGAGTACCAGGAAGCGACGGGGGCATTCTGTGAGGAAATCGGGGAAGCCCAAGGAGCGCGCGTAGCGCCCGGCGTGTCGACCACTCGAGACGGCGCTGGGGGAGCTTCCCTGGGCGGGGGGACGTCGTCCCATTGCAGCAGGCCGCCCAGGGGTATGTGTTGCACCACGACCCGTTTCCCCAGAACCTCCGCCTGTGCGCGCTCGGATTAACAACATGCGCGCGAGAATGACGCATAGTCCGTACCTCGTACATCTTGAAGAGCCCGGAGTTGACCTTGCCCCAGTTCGGGACGCCCGTGGCGATGGAGTGCAGCTGGGACGAGTGCTCGTGGAACGGGCCGTGCTTGACCTGGTGGATGCGCATGATCGACATGAAGTAGAGGTTGGTGTCCGGCAGCGGGGGGTGCAGCACGGCCGACACGGGGATTTGCGTTTGATCTGCGAGTGAATGGATGAGCTACGCGTTATTAAGTGGATGTGAAGGGGAGCTACCGCGTAATTGCCCGCTCCCGAAGATATATCCGAGGAAGGACGAGTCGTCGAGGCCCCAGACGCCGTGGCTGCCTGCAGGCTCGAGCTTATACACATCCTGCAGCCGCCAGCACAGGCGGAGGTACCGGGGGAATACCGTCAGCACGATGCTGCGCTCCTCGTCCGGCGCAGGACGGAGGAAGCGGGTGAGGGTGAGGCAGAGCAGGAATAGCGCAAATGAAGTTTCGTGCCCGGTGCCGTAGTCCATGCGCCCGAAAGACCCGAAGGATGTCAGAAAGTATGGCTTGACTTGTGGGATCACAGCAGCGTAGTTAGCTGGGAGGAGGCTGCCCAGCAGCGCGTCGCTTTCCTGCCGCGTTGTCATTAATATCTAGTCGCGCGTGGAATACAGCCAGACAGACAGACCTCCTCGAGCCGCCGGCCCCACGTCCGAAAGGCCAGATTTCCAAAGCGCTGGGGCGAAACCTGCGCCGGGATCTCGTCGATCCAAGCATCCAAGGCGTCAAGCAGCAGGATTATCCTTTTAATGGCCTGTTATCCTTCAGTATACGCGCTCGACGGGCTGGCTATAGGCAGACCTCACTTGGGAATGAGCTGGTTGTTGGGATGTCCCGCCCCACGACGGATTCATTCAGCCGCCGCAGAAATATCGCGTAGTCTTGGTACGAACGAGATCTCTGCCAGATCTCTACATCTTCGTCTGTCTGAATTTTGAGAGTTGGAAATTTGAGGGCGGGGACGTCGGCAAGAGGTATTTCTCGGAGATGGGACAGCTGGCGAGCCATTTGCTTAAAGAACCGAAAAGTTTGCGAAAAGTAAGTAGGAGGGAGAGCTTATTGCCTCGGCTCGGCTATCGTCGGCGATCAATGGGAAATGATCGCCGTGATGCGCAATTGATGGCCGAGAGCCGCGGGCGCGTCGCGTCAACTTGACTCAAACGCCACACCAAGCACACCGCGCCTCGCACCCCGCAACTTGACTCGAAAGGCCACCTCATTTTCCATCACCACCACTATGCCGCCTTACGATGACTGGAATAAGATAGATGACGAGGAGGACGAAGAGTTGCAAGATATATCGGTGAGCAGTGCCACATCGGAATTGCCCTTCCTTACCACGTACTCCAGCATCTGGAGAGCAGGAAGGATGTTATTCTGTTCTGTATTGACTGCTCTGAATCTATGCTGGAGCTCCGCGACGACCCTGTGACGAGAAGGCCAAAACCTGCCATGCCTACGCTGCTCTTGACGCCGCCATGCAAATTCAGAAGAAGAAAGTCATCGTGGGCCCCAACGACGCCGTCGGCATATTGCTTTTCAACACTGTGAGATACATCCCGCGCCTGCTTCGGTCGCGTCTGAGTCGTCGTGTGCCGCAAGACAGGAAAGCAGAAACCAGCCGCAACCAGGGCTCGGAAATCAAGAAGAATTGCTTCGTGTACCAGCCCATTGCCCCTCTTAGTGCGCCCAAGATCCAGGAATTGATTCAGTTGTTGGATGGTCTGTGTTGGTTACTTGCTACAGAATATCGCTAAACTTCGCGAAGCTTTCCGCGAAGACCCCGAGGAATTGAAGAACAACTTCCCCCCTATACCTGACGGGAAGAGAGTCGCGATGGGCGACGTGTTCACGAGCTGCAACTGGGTTTTGCGCGACGGGTCTGTGCCGCTTGTTTCCAGTGTGACCTCTGTTAATCATGGACAGAGCTCCGAAAACCGCCTCGAAGCGAGTCTTCTTGATCACCGACGAGGATGACCCACACGCCGGCCCCAGCGGCAAGCAGCTCGTGACTTCCGCAAGAAACACCCTCATCGTACGCGTTTCTCGTCTCAGCAGGCCTCCGACTTGAACGCTGGACCAGGATTTAACACAAGCTGGCGTCACAGTCGAGCCTTCTTTATCAGCACTCCGGAAAAGCCGTTCGACGTCTCCAAATTCTACTCCGTCGTCGTGGAAATTCCTCTCCCAATAGAGGGTCTTAATGGCACACAGTCGGTGCTGCTACCGAATAACCTCGTGGACGAGGACGACATCGACGAGGATGACCCCTCTGTCCTGCCCGAGTCCATCTCCATTTCCCGGATCGAAGACCTGCTCGCCCAGATGCGCTTCCACGAAGTGCCGAAGCGCGCACTGTTCAGCATCCCCTTCGAGCTCGCGGACGGGTTCACCATAGGCGTCAAGGGGTGCGTACCCTGCCCGCTGTTCACGCGCTTGCTGACAATATCCTTAGGTACGGCCTGGTGACGGAGCAGAAGAAGGGAGCGTACAAGTACTTTGTCGATCTGGGCGAACGCATGGAGGTCGCGACGGTGCGGACGACGTACGTCGACGAGGTTAGTCTCCATCCTGCATCCTGTATCCATCGTCTAGCTGATGGGCTGCACTAGGTTCGTCAAGCGGAGGTCGAAAAGCCCAAGATGCTGTACGGAATGGAGGTTGGGGGTGCGGGGGACGACGACGACGCTGGGACACGAGTCGTCCAACCTGGGCAACGGGCGAGTCTCTCCTCTATCGCACGGAACGGTATCTCACCCGTTTCTTGCAGCCATTCTACACGGCCGAGGACATCCGGTCGTTCCGAACCCTAGGACGCGAACCAGGTGGGCTCGACTTCTGCTTAAACGCACTGCGGCTAACTTCTGCTAGGTTTAAAACTCCTTGGGTTCAAGGACCGCTCAGAGCTCTTGTTTGAAGACAACATCAAGCACTCGCAGTTCATCTACCCGGACGAGATGGTGCTTCCCGTCTGAGTGTGTGTCGATGTAACAACTGACGGCCCGCAGACCTACGCCGGTAGCAAGCGCACCTTCAGCGCGCTGCTGAAGTCAATGGTGAAGAAAAAGAAGATGGGCGTGGTCCTTTCCCTCACCCGCAGGAATGCGTCCCCTACGTTCTGCGCACTACTGCCCCAGGTCGGATCGTATCCCGTTCTCGAAATTTAATCTCATGCTTCTTCGTAGGAGGAAAGAGTAGACGAAGGAGGATGGACGGACCCTGCCGGATTCCACTTGATCCCGCTCCCGTTCGCCGACGACATCCGTGCCGCGCCCGTCGAGAGGGGGTGCCGCGGTACGTTCCGTGCCATCTCCTGCGGCCGCTCTAACACCCTCTTCAGCGTCGGACGCGGCGAAAGACGCTGCCCGCGCCTGGATCGACAAGTTGTCGGTCAAGAACGGCGCGTACCCGCCGGACTCGTATCCGAACCCTGGTCCGCCCTTCGACTACTCGTTTCGCCGGTTCTTACCCTCCCCCAGCTTTGGCGTTTCACAACGCGCAACTGCAGGCGACGGCCTTCGGAGAGGAATTCGATGCAGAAGCGTTCGAAGACCTTACCGAGCCCAAGGCCGACATGATCCATAAGGTTAGCGCGTCCCTTCCTTTTCCTCGGTCTCTAATAATGAAATCGCAGCGCGCCGGGAAATTACTCGAGGCGTGGAAAGCTGCTGTTGCCAATGACGAAAGCTCGTTCAATGCCCCGGTCGAGAAGGCGGCAAAGGGCACGAAGCGAAAGGCGGTAAGTAGTGTCAAAGCCGGGGACTATTCGCCGACTGAGTTCACACGCAGGACGTGGATGTCTCGGAGGCGGAGATTATGAGCAGATATTCTGAGGGTCTGCTCAATAAGGCACGTCGTTCACTCGCCCCTGTCAAACATGCTAACCTTCATTTAGCTTACTGTGGAGCAACTCAAGGTCAGTCTTAATTGCTGTTACTATAGAGCCGCGCCGTCACATTAATCATTTCCTTTCTGTAGAACTTCCTCAAGAGCAAGGGGAAACCGACATCCGGGAAGAAGGCGGAATTGGTGGAGCGCGTCGAAGATTATCTAGCTTCCCAGTAATTGTGTTATTTCTTGTATAAAATGTTCTTTAACGCGTCGGGGGTGGGACGGCGGCGGTTGTAGGTCACCGCAAGAGGTGCGCGATCTCTGGATCGAGTCGCAGACATCCATCAGTGCACGTACCGTCAATTGATGGGAACCCGACTCTCTCTAATTAAATTAGTAATTATCTGAGTAGCACAATGAGAAGTACATGAGAGTTCTATGTAAGGCCACTGAAGGCTTGAAGAAAGCTCATTTTTCTTTGTGCGCGTCGTTGGACCAGCGTTCCATGGAGAGTCCGATGCCGCGACAATGCCGCTTACCAGGAGTTGCCTTTTTCGGGGGGGAGGTCCCCCGTGGGAAGATATCCGCGATAAGGAGATCGCGCACCTCTTGGGTCACCGGATTCTCCGATCAAACTGATTCAAACATAGAGATCCGACTGATTGATGGAGCTTAACGGCTGCCAGCGGCCGTGCTCAAGCGGAGTCTGACACATTTCTTCTTGCATCATATGTTTTCCGGCAGAAGTAAAAGCAGAGCTCTCGGGCCGCAGTTCTCGCTTTGCAAGACGCGCTCATGGCCTCCGCTAGCAGCAGCTCGACCCACGTCGTCCCAGACCAGTCCGCGAACCCTGGCGCGAACGGTTTGCCCGCCCATGAGCATCCCGGGCACGGTCCTTCTGCCATTCCTGAAGACAAGAAGGAAGAGCTCTTGGAGAACCTCGAGGACGACTGGGAGGACGACCCGGAAAACCCCCGGAACTGGTCTACCGGCAAGAAATGGGCATCGGCTGGTGTTGTATGTGCCAAAGATTGTCTATTCTCGACGCACCAGCTCAAACCCAGGGGTCCAGGTCTCATTCTACACATTTATCAGCCCGCTGTCGTCCAGCATCATGGCCCCCGGCCTGCCAGAGGTTGCCATACGCTATGGAATTACGAACGAAACGATTATAGCCATGACTCTCAGTATTTTCCTAATCTCTTTTGCTCTCGGGGTGAGCGCATTTTGTAGCGTGAAGGACGCGAACGACTGACCTCCTTTACAAGCCTTTGGTCCTGGCGCCAGTGTCGGTGCGTGTCTACTTTAATTAACGTGACTTGGGCCGACTCCTGACCCATGGACGCAGGAAATGTATGGACGGTACGTGAGCTTAATTGTCAGCCTGGAATATTTTACCTACGCATCGAATGTAGGAGATGGGTTAGTTCATGTTCCTCGCGTTTTGCCTTCCACCCTGAACTGGACTAGGTGCTGAATGTGTGTAACCTTATTACCATCGCGTTCAACATCGGGTGCGCGTTTGCGCCCAACACCGCGGCGCTGCTTATACTCCGATTCTTGGGTCAGTCAGCATTTCCTTTCTCCGGCCGAAAAGCTAAACCCATCGAACAGTCGGATTTACTGGAAGTGCGCCTATTGCGTGTGGTGGTGGGGTCATATCAGATTTATTCTCGGAACGCGACCGTGCCGCGGCAATGGCCATCTACAGTGTACCGTCGTCATGGCAGTTTCCCCGTCGGCGATACTAATACTTCTGCAGCTGGGGCCCCTTATCGGACCGGTCGTTGGCCCAATTGCAGGAGGTAAGCACGCTCAACTACTAGTTGGCCGCGGCGTGCTTATGATTTATTACAGGTTTCGTCACCGAAAACGTTGGCATCAAATATGTCTTCATTATAGTAGCTGGTGAGAGGGATATTCTTTCTCTTTCCTTACTGTAATTCACCTAAATGTTTAGGTCTGGGCGGCCTCGCCAGCGCTATCGGGATCCCCATCCTCAGGGAAACGTACTCTCCAATCCTCCGACTGAAGAAAGCCAAATTGTCCGCAGATCCTGAAAAGGCAGCCCAAGCTCACCCCGTTCTTGCTGCTGAGCACTCGAGCAAACTGCACTACTTGTGGATCAACCTGAGTCGGCCGGCGATACTTCTTTTCGGAAGCCTCGTCTGTTTCATGCTCAGCTTATACATGGCCTTGTGAGTTCTCTTCCACTCCAAAAAAAGAATTGCTGGCTAAATTCGCACGTATCATAGCATGTACGGAATTTGTGAGTTTGCAAGCACGCCTCTCTAACTGCCTGCTAAACAAACACCAAGACTACCTCATGTTCACGACCTTCAGCAGTAAGCCTTACTCTGTCTGTTCCAGCACACCATTAAACACTCATTTAGCCCTCTTCTCCGACATATACGGCTTCGACACAGGGATCGGTGGTCTTACCTACATTGGACTCGGTGTCGGATTCCTGTTGGGTGTGTGGCTGGTTCCCCGCGACGCTGTCGCACATATATTGACGCCCTCTACAGCCACCGCATTTAGCGCCAGATCCGGCAACCAGATCTACCTACACGTGAGTAGCTGTGCTGACTCCCCTGCACTTGCTCACCCGTCTGGCTCCAGCTGTCCAAGAAAAACGGCGGCAAGGGGGAGCCGGAGATGCGCGTTCCTGCGCTCATCTTTGGGTCGCTCTTCGTACCCGTGGGCTTGTTGTGAGTGGATGGATTCGTCATTCCTCCGGTCTTGCTGATGCTGGGACGATGCAGCTGGTACGGCTGGTCGGCGCAGGCGAAGCTCCACTGGGTGCGTAGCCCATTTTTTTCAGCTGAATTCTCCTCACTTTAGCAGATTATGCCCATCATTGGGTCGGGTATTTTTGGATTCGGTACGTTGTGCGAAATAGCCCCCGTCGGGCATCATTCCTGACGCGTCTCCGTATGTAGGCATGATGACCACATTGTACGCATTTGTCTCATCCGAGGCCCCGCGTCGGTGATAACCGTTCCCCATCCAGCCTGCCCATCCAGCTATACTTGGTGGACTCCTTCACATATGCGGCGAGCGCGTTGTCTGCAGCATCCGTGCGTAGCTTTCCGCTCCCGTTACACGGGCGAACATTCATCCATCCACCCTCCGCAGGTCTTCCGCTCCCTGCTCGGCTTCGCCTTCCCGCTGTTCGGCCAGCAGATGTACGCGGCGCTCGGAAACGGCGGCGGAAACTCCCTCCTCGCCGGTACGTCTCTTCCCCTGAGCTGTCCTTTTTTCGCCCCCGAGATCTCACCCCGTCCCCAGGCCTCGCGATCGTTCTGGGTATTCCCTTGTACGCGCCGCATTTCTCCTCGGTTGCTGTTCACCACTGACTGTCCGGCATGCAGCCCCATCTATCTGTACTACCGCGGTGCCCAGATGCGCGCGCGCAGCACGCTGACCCGGTGATAGAAAACTCCAATTTCAACGCGACGGATAACTTAGAGCCCTAAGGCACATTTCACTAAGTACTCGTGTAGTATATTGTTTTTATTGCGCTTCCTGTGTATAGAACGGGCATAATTGAAGAATATCCTTATTAACTTGGAGGAGGTGAATGCGTTTACGTGTGGACGGCTTCGGCAGTGATGGATTAAAATTAGGCTTGAGTAGAGTTTGTCTATTGGATTGAATTTCCCAGAGTCTCCATCTTGGCGACGCGCGCTACGACCTGCTCGTGTGCACGAAACAGCTCCTTTGCCTCCCCTGGCGCCATAGTCAGCGCGCGCACGGCCCGTTCCAGCGCGTCGCGCGTCAGAACGACGGGCTTGCTTCCATCGTAGACCGCATTCAGCGCCATGAGCGGCTGTGGCGCGATCCGGTTGTTCTGCAGCAGACTTTGAATGTAGCGTGCGGCGCGCTTGGCTGCGGTGGGTGAGCGTTAGAGGGGAATCGACGTCGAGCCGGTAGACGCGCCTTGCCAGTGCGAATAGGTCCGCCAGGCGCAGAAGTAGAAGGGGAAGTTGGGGATTATGGCTGGGACGAAATATGAGCTTCGGCACTGTGGAGCGTAGTTATGTTCTGGCTTTGGCGTGGAATGACGGCTTTTCGACGAGTTCCATGCCAATTTCTGCAAATCGGTTACTTATAGGCCAGCCAAGCCAGCCTAAGGCCAAAGCCAGAACATCACAAGGGAGGTCTAGCCGTTGCACGCACGTATGAGCTTTAATGGGGCGGAGAGAATGGCGAACTGCAAGCACAAGTTAGAGGGTACATGTGCAGGGACTCGGTACACACGAAAATCCATGTCGCGATGCCTCTATTGTGGAGGGGGATCTGTTCTTCGACCAGTGCTCTGAGGTGGTCAAGCGACTGGGGACCGGACAGCACTGCGGAGGGATACAGAAGGGGGATCTGTACAGTGTGAATAAACGCAGGGATACGCTGCCGACACTACCTGCACCTCCGCTTCGTTCGCCGCAGGAGCAATGGAAATATCGATTGTTTTTAAATTGGATTCCTCGAAATCCAGTCGGTCCATTAATCGTTCCCCAGCTGGAACGCTCTGAACTGAAAAGAAGGGTAAGATACACTCGGAATGGATGCAGAAATGGACCTTGAGCGTGCCCTTATCCGCGATTCCGAAATTCGCCCACTTGCGCGAAGCCCACTTGCCCAGGCCCTCCTCTGGGATCCAGCGCGTAAAAAGGGTGCGCGGTGGGATGACCTTGTGCATTTGGGTGGGTGCAGTTATTTTGTAACTGTAGAACGTCGGCAGTTTGCTGGAACTCGACGCGCTTGCAATATTAATCACAGCTGGGCGGGTGAGAGGCAGGGCAATGATTCGCATCACACCCGAGCGCGGAATCATAGCCATTTCTGGGGAAGATGGAAGAGGTGGAAAGAGAGTGAGAGGGAGGGAAACAGCTCTTATTCATTCATGAGTGCCGCCGGACGCGTCGATGGTCGGCAAGTTTGTTTGGTCTCCACGACAAAGCCCCCCGATAATAACATTATATATATATATATATCCCACGTAGCCCTTGCAGTGCGTAGCCTCGAAGACAATCTCCATATCAACCCGAAACCAAATTCCTTGCACACCCTGCTCCCCAGGCATCCCCTGCACTGAGTACTCGTCCTGAAATGTGTTCTCTGAAACTGTAACGGCCAACTGGATTCTCCGAGTCTCCGGTGACTGCCACTGAGTCAATGGTAGCGATGTACACGAGAGATTGGCAGGCCGCTGGCTTGGTCAAGGATGAGCGTCAAGGACGCTTCTCCTAACGGCCATGACACACATATGTATCTGCGTACCCCATCTGGCGCTAATGGATCGGTCCTGCCACATAATCTGCGGAGCCTGGCCGACAATCTCCATATCAACCTGAGACCACATCACGTCCTGCTGCCCACCCTGCGGATTCCCCAAGCATTCCCTGCATATGTCCTGAAATGTGTTCTCTGAAACGGCAAGCTGGATTCTCTCTGATGACTGGTTGGTACTAGTGATGCTCACGCGGATGGACGGCCTGTGCGCGTAGGGTCCTGAGCTCAGGCTGCTTACCTGGCCTATAGGAGATGGGTGTCAGGGACACTTCTCCTAACGGTCATGGTACGCACCCGTATCTGCGTATCCCAGTGTTTCCCATTTGGCGTTGATGAATCGGCCCTGCCACAGAATCTGGGGAGCCTGGTCGAAGATTTTTCGCCGCCGCCCCAACCAGCTGCTCGTATGGTGCTATCCACCCATAGGCGTAGGAGGGAGTGCGGAGCCTCCTGAGGCCGATGAGACCGCTGAGGCGGGTCTCGAGCGGTGCACTGCAGGTCAAAGGCTTTTTTTCCTACTACAGTGTAAAGTGAGCTGAAAACCTTGTTATTCAGAGATGAACCCACAGTTCTCGTCGCAGTGTCATGCTGTTAAAAAGCAAGCTGCTTTTGGGTAATCTAGTGGTGGATTTCTTTTTGAGCCGTTGTTATTTGTTCTTCCCCGCTAGATGAAACATTTGTTTACACACAAAGTTTCTCCTCAGTCCTATTCTAGGATTTGACTAGATCTTCCCCAGATCCTTCATCATTGCCGCATCCGACAACACCATGCCTCTAATCTTCTGCTCAACATTCTCATCCTCCTTTGTCAACCGCCGTTTGTCCCATCTTATAACAGTGTCTTCCACATTGTTGCCGAAGCCTAATTCCGCCGGTGCCCTTTCAACTTTCCCACCCAGCACTGTTTTCTCGCCGCTCCAAGACTCCCCCTTGTTTCCAAACCTTCATTCCCATTCCCTCTCAACTTCCCTGCGTATTTATCTTTTATGTTCATCATTGTCAAATCTTCATAAGTTCCTGTGCTCTTTTGACTGCTCGTGTGGGACTCCCTGGGTCCTCCTCGTCGCACTTAGCCTCGGTTCCCTTATATGGATCCTTTACCTGTCCTCCCTAGCTTCACATCCATATCTGTCTTGTCTGCCTCTTAATTAATTCAACCTTCTGAGCTTGTTTGGTGTTGTTATTCGTTGGTTCAACGCACCATCAATTCAACGCGTCGATGGTTGAAAAAAAGAGAAACCTTGATAATATTACTGGAACACTTTTGCGGGTCCACTGTGGCACGGGCAAATAATTTCCGATGATTCCCATAACCCAAGGCCCGGCAAACTCTTCAGTCTGGAACACCGGGTGCCTCGCCGCTAGAGAAGACGTAGTCAGGAGTCGTTTGAGGGGCGATGAAGTCTTCTAGGAACCATTCCTCTCTCAAAGAACTTGGCTACTTACTATTCCCTCTCCATTTCGTAGACGAAAAAAGAGGGGTAATCTTTCGAATTTGAAAATAAAGTCTTACCACCGATACGAGTACTAACTTAAAAGCTAATGTCGTTAGAACAGCTTTGGAATTATTTGCGCTCATAGTAGGAGCATACTGTACGGGGTTCGGATCTCCAATGGTTTACCGGTCCTATTTACCCGGAAAGAACTTTGTCTCTCAATCCAGCTCTCGAGGTATAGATTATTCAAAAATCTTAAAAGCGGAACAATTCTGTAAACCTGGTGCCATACGGATCTGCCAATACAGAAGACATAGTAGGAATATATATTACTACTAAAACCTCGCACATGCTGACCACTTCCAGAGACACTGTCTGGTTGCGCGGACTCGGCTCAAGGGCAAGTGAGAACACCGAAGCGGTTAGTCAGCACCTGGTCTGGAAAACGAAGATGAGCTAAATGAGAGTCTGGAAGTTCATGATCACTTACTTAGATCAATAGATGCGGGGACTGTTCCGCCATTGCCATTACCGCAGTTTGCAAAGAGAGTGGTACTCGACAGGCGAAGACCTGAACACGACGCTACGAAACCACCACCGGTTCGACTGATAAAATGAAATCAGCTCATGTTTAATATAGAAATACTGGATCTCACGGAACCAGGGCACCACTGGCATTCGCGATGCACCCGTTGAGACCAATGGCAGTCACGGTTGTGCCGCCGCTTCCATTGCCGCAGGTACTAGTCAAGACACCCGACGAGGTGACACTAGTCCCGGTACAGGAAGAGGCGAAGCCACCATCCGGCTGGATTGAGTCCGAGGTGGGCTCCTTGACTGGAGCACCGAGGGTACCCAGGGCACAGAGCGCAAGGACGATGGAAGAGAGGAGAGTAGTCTTCATGCTGGTTATTTGAATGAGGACTCGGAAGAGGGTGAGCTCTGATTCAATTCATCTTTGCCCGTGGCTTTATATACCCCTACGGCCTTGTGACGACTTCTGTCTTTCATCAAGAGCCCTGGCAGAAATCTCGTGAGCTCGAACCCAGGCTCCGGGTTGCCTGAGGACTGCGTGGAAGAACAGTTTGTATTTTTTCTTTCATCCGTCGAGTCATGTTCCAATTTAATTATTCATGTGTGCATCTCAGGGGCATCCAAAAGATGGCAATTAATAGTAACCGGACCATATCCACTGTAAGAACCGCAGGGATATTTCTTCCGGTTCACATTGAGCACAGACAGCGTGAAGGAATCAGCTCAACTTGGAAGAGTGAATGTGCATGGCATGCCAGCTGTATATTGAACACAAGAACCGGATATCAAGGTAAACTCTCTCACAAGACTTACAAAACCAATACACAGAACCATCTTTTCAATGCGAGAATTGTTGATGATGCTTTGTTGAAAAGATGATTCTCTGTACTAGTCTTATGAGAGAGTGTACCTTGATATCTCGGGAGAAGTTCTCGTATTCAATATACATCTTAAACTAATATGTACAGAGAATCGTCTTTGCAATGAGAGAATCGACGATGATGCTTGGTTGAAAAGATGGTTCTCTGTACTAGTCTTATGAGAGAGTGTACCTTGATCTCCCTGGTTCTTGTAATATAGACCTTACAGATAACTCAGCAGACCTGCCAGATGCTATGCATTCATAGACTGGTAACCGATCTGTCTACGAGATCACAAGTGTCGGCTACCGGTCTAATACATTCATAAGGGAAGTTACAGCAGTCAGCACCCGCCAATTCTCGTTCGATTCTGACATTGATTCTGGTCCGATTCTGGCAGCAGAATTGGACCAGAATCAGAATCAAGTTTGACCCCCCCTCCAGTTCAACTCTGATTCTTACCTCAATTCAGAGCATCAATGGCAGTGAGAAAACACCGGCCGAGTGTTCTAATAGTAAGATAAATGCTTACCTTGACACGCAACTACAGAAATGTGTGCTGTCTTGCTCTGAAAGTCTCTTGTCTTATAGTTTGCCGATTGAATTATCGGGCTCCAACTCTATGTCTCCAACTGGGTCTTTGTCTTGCCTTGGCCCCACGCAGTTTACAGAACATTGCAGCCAAAGAGCTAGCAGAACAAAAAAGAATATGACATATGTGGGTAGATGTTCAGGGCAGTTTAGGGCGGGCATCAATTCTCGTGTCGACGAGAAACCGGGGTTTTAGTGGGTATGGCGCCGATGAGATCACGTAGATCTCCGCCCCCACCCGTTGGCAGGCGAGGCCGAAACCGATAACTGGCATTGAGTCCCACACCAAGTGCGTAAAGCATTTCCTCGGGGTATAACACTCCCGGAGGGCAAGTTCCTCCCATTTTACGCGACTACAGGAGGGTAACCTATTGTTACTTGTTTTGTGGCCCCATCGTACTACCAAAAAAAAAAAAAAAAAAAAGAGAATCAAAGCCGATTCTCGACCGATTCTGATGCAGTTCCTCCTCCAGAGGAGGAACAGTGATTCTGACCGATTCTGGGATGACACTGATTCTTGACATCAGAATCAAAATCAGAATCGACCGAGAATTGGTGCAGCCTGACCGCTTTGACTTCCCCTATTGATATTAAATGAAGACATGCCATGCATGTTCACTTCCCAGATCAAGCGGATTCCGTCACACCGTCTGTGTTTGATGTGAACCAGCAGAAATATTTTTGTGGTTCTTACTGTGGATGTGGCCTGGTGACTCCTTTGGACACCACCTGGTGCCCCTGAGATGCACTGACTCGATCATGATGGATGGCAAAAAAAAATACAAACTGTTCTTCCACGCAGTCCTCGGGCACCCCGAAACCTGCGTATGAGTGTTCACGGAATATCCCGCTACGGCTCTTGATGAAAGACACAAGGCCGTAGGGGTACATAAAGCCACGGACAAAGATGAGTTGGACCAGAGCTCACCCTCTTCCGAGTCCTCATTCAAATAACCAGCATGAAGGCTGCTTTTCTCTCTTCCATCATCCTTGCGCTTTGCGCCCTGGGTACCCTCGGTGCTCCAGTCGAAGAGCCTGCTTCGACTTCACTTTTGGAACCTGACGGCGGCTTTGTCTCAAGCTGCAGCGGGACTAGTCTCAACTCCAACGCCGTCTTGACCAGTAATTGTGGAGATGGCTCCGGTGGCACAATCACCTCCTCGATCGCCCTCAATGGCTGTATTGCGAACGCCAACGGCGCACTCGTTGCGTAAGATCCAATAGCAAATCCATAATATTGAGCCTCTAGACTGATTTCCCTTTCATAGTCGCGCTGCTGGTGGTTTCACTGGGTCTTGCACCGGCAGTCACTTGTCCGGCACCACTCTCCTCTCGACTTGCACTACCGCATCGGGTGGAAAGGTCAGCGCGTCCATCGACCTGAGTAAGACCGTCAACTTGAACATCATATTCGGATCACTTATGCGTGCATCCAGATCAAGTTTTGACCAACCGCAACGGCTTTCTCACTTGCCCCTGAGCTTCAGTGTACAGTCCGAATAGCGCCTGTGGAAGTGGTTCGGGTCCAGATCTGCGATGGTTGATATTGCTACATGTCCATATGGCTTTACATATCCAGATTTTCAGAATTCCATAGGTCTCAAGTGTTTGAAGAACTCTAGATGCTGAAATGCACTGAACTTCCAACGATTCTCAGGAAGGTAGTAGTATTCCGCTTTCACTGAGAAAATTTGGATCATGATGAATCGTCGATAATGAGCCGCTGTTCTTAGCATTGCTTTCTCTCAGCATCAAATAGGAAGTTGAAATCCTGGCAAGTAAGGACCAGAGACTGTGTCTTTCGTGAACGTTCATGAGAACGCCATGACCATCGTGGTAAGGAAGAACTTGAAGGAGGCAATGTGACTCACGTAACTGATTGGAACAATCAAACCTGAATCACACCACCGCGTTAAGTCCACCAAGTCCATGTCTTTTGCAAAACCCCCTTCGAAAGCTCCTACGCGCGGTAATTTGAGCAGGAAAACCTTAGAACGTCGCAGCTGAATCCGTCCAGGGAGATCTGTCCCCTCGAGCGCTGCTCGCGGCCGGCCAAATCCGACCACTCGGACACCCAGTATCAGCTCGACGAGTTCTAGTCGGAGCAGCCACTCGAAAGCATCCGTCAAGGAAGATGCGTCCGTGAAGGGATTTTCATCTCGGCCCTCGAGCGTGTGCAGTAATCACAGCGAGGCCGCCGCGACGACGTGGACTATCACTAGCGCACCCGCGCGTGAACCTCCACAGGGGCAGCCCATCGATGTACGAGATATTTGCGCGCTCATCGTGTGAAGGGTGCTGAAATCTCACAGCCCGAGCCGAGTGGCTCCAACTCCAATGCCAATGCCAATCCCGCACCCCAGCCCACCTCCGACCCGCTCCAGGTCGCCGCGCAGGTGTACCCGTGGATGTACATGACCTCCACTCTCGATGCGTGCTTCAAATCCGCCGAGACGGCTGCAGAGGCACGCTCCTCCCGTTTAAAACACAGAAATCCAGCCACTTGAACTTATGCGTCGTCTAGAAGGACCTTGCGGCGCGGACGGCCGAGCTCGCTCTAGAGGCAGCCGACCTGTCAGAGCAGCGTGCGCGGTTGGAGGCGGAGCGGCGCGTCGAATTTTACGACGAACTGTCTTCGGATAAGGTACGTCATCCGATGGCACTCAGACCATATTTTAACTTTGCAGCGCAATAGTTTGCGACGGCCGCGCCCTCCATAATGCAGGCGTTCCTGTTGCATGGGGACGCGTGCACCCTTGTCGAGGCGGAAGCTCTGCAGCTCGCGACTAGTACCGCCCCCGCGGAGGACGATTATTATTCGCCGATGCGGCCGTACAACGCGCTGCTCGACAGATTAGGCACGCCTTCCTCGCGCGTGCACCGTACCCTATTGACGATGTTGCTGCAGAGGAACTGCAGCGCGAGCGGGCGCAGCTGCACGCGTCCATCGTGGCCTTGACTCAGGAGGACGCGTCGGAGGAGGGCATGGAGTCGGACGTCGAGCCAGACCAGCCTTCCGCGCGCGCCCAGATAATACACGTATTCGGCGCTTGCTTGCCCGTCCTACAGGCGCGCGCGGCGAACCTGCAGATGGCCCATGAGCTGCTCGAGGGCGCGAAGGAGAATCTCGCGATGAGTTTACATTTGGAGAGCTTGGAGTTTTCGGGGGACGAGGACGAGTAGCATACATATACATTCATACAGGTTTCAAAACAATAATCACAGCAGCACGCTCATGGCGGCGATAACAACGAGAGCGCTCACGGCGCTCGCAAGAAATATGTGCTTGTACGTCGCCTGCACCACGACGAGGTCGTCCTTGATCGCGCCGGGGACGCGCTCGTACTGCTGCTGCAGGTCCGCCGTGCGCTGCACCAACGTCGGGTCCGCGCCCACGACAACCCACATCGTCTTCCCCTCCTGGGGATGGTCCCAATTCGCGCCCGATGCGAACTCGTCCTTGAAGCGCGGCGCGGTCCACGGCGCGCGCACGATGCTCGTGCAGAGCCCCGACTGGCCCGCGGTCGCCTGCATGCGCGGGAGGTCCGCGACGCGCACGTTGACGATGCTGATGACGGGCTCGCACAGGCGCAGCGCGTGCGCCTGATCCATCACCTGCGCCATCGGCGTCTTGGGGCGCGAGGCGTGCTGCGCGTCGGAGGCGAAGGCGGAGTCGCCGTCGCCGTCCGCGTCACCGTCCGCACTGGCTTCCGAGACGGCAACGGCGTGGCTCCCCTGGATGGTGTGCCCGTCCGAGTCGACGAGGACCGTCGGGACCCAGGACGGGTCGTTGGACGGCGCGGCGGGCGGGGGCGCCGTGAGCGTGACGTGCGGCGTCCACGACGGGGCGCGCCAGTGGCCCGTCATCGGGATTTCGACGATGCGGGTGCGCGTATTGCGGACGGGATTTGGCGGGGACGTGGGCGGGGTGACTGGGAACTGCGTCGGCGCGACGCAGTTCTCCGCTTTGTGCCCTTTCATCGGCATCTGGCATGTGCGACACTTCCGGCCGCGGGGAGGGGGTGTGGAGGCCATGTTCTGCGTAATGCGTAATAAGAACAGAGCTGGTGACAAGGGGAGGGGTGCTCACCTTACGAATTGCTGGATATCGGACGCGATTTGCTAGATATCAGAGGGACGCGAGATGCATCGGAGGTTTTGAGGCAAGACGCACGGCTTTATACGATCCAAGGTAGAGTCACCTTGGCAACAGAGCAGCGCTTGCTCTGCTGGAACCCCGCGTTCTTTGCCTTGATGAGAGTTGGGACGTTTGGCACTTTGTGTCCAAAATGGGAACTTGGGCACCTCGAATAGGATCGTCGTGAAGACACAGCCTTGAGAGCTTTAACTACGTGTCAGTTCCCTGGAAGCTTCAATGAACCTAATAATCCATTATTGTCGTATGAAGAAGACAAAGACGAAAGACAAAGACTCACGAAATGTTCAATGTATCGCGTGAAGTCTCCGAGTCGTGCTCGAGACCCAAAACTCCCAGACATTTGCGACAGGCGGCTATGGACTATGGAGGCTCCGAGGCTTGAAATTTATATATGACGGCCCGGTCCGAATTCGTCCGAGTCCTTTATCAAGCGAGGTACGAGCTAGAATTGATAAAGTGTCTGTCAAGAGAGACTATCCAAGTCCCTGTGATACTGACTCCACAACCTGTCAATGCAATGTCAATAGGGTTGTTCACAGTAGCCCTTTTTTGCTCCTTTTTTGTTCCTTTTTCTTTCCCTTTTTTGCTCCTTTTTAAAAGAGGAAGTAAAGAGTCGGAGGAGCACAAAAAGGAAGTGCCCTTTTTCAAAAAGGAGCCACCAGGGTTCCTTTTTCAAACAGAGCGGTCAGAGCCCTTTTTGCGCTCCTTTTTGCGTTCCTTTTTTCGCTCTTTGATGAATTTCAAACCCCGATCCAAACTCAATTTTTACCTTCTCCCACTACAGTAATAGTTGCTACTACTCTTCCTACTACGCTCATTTATATATTTATGTCACCATCCCATAAACCTCAGGGGACTGGGCCTCACTGGCTGATGACGAGTCGGAAGAGCTCAGTGATAAATCGGAGAGGAGCTTGAGAGTGCGCCGTCGAATTCGGCACTGAAGAACATGACGGTGATGGTCACTGATGGATCCAGAGATCGTCGAGGAGCGCTGCACGTAAGCCTATGATGGGCATGTAAGTATGTGCAGAAAGAGCGGCAGTACATCAGCAATGTTATGTAACACAAGGCAAACGACGGCGAGTCGGAGATTGAACTTGAGCCGTCTGCCGAGATGCTGCCGTGGAAGTAAAAAGGGCCTTTTTACTCCCTTTTTCCCAGATCTCGTTGCCTACCCGTTCACAGTAGCCCTTTTTCACTCCTTTTTGTGCTCCTTTTTCGCTCCTTTTTGCTTGAATGGCAGGGGAATGGCGAAAAGGAGTGAAAAGGAGTGAAAAAGGGCTACTGTGAACAACCCTAATGACTCAGACATGCCACGAGACACAACCACGACAAGCTGGGAAGGTCCCAGAGCGATTCGGGTTGTCAGAACAGTTTCTAGTAGTATTTATTCTGACTCACTAATAATAAATATATGACTCCGTATGACTCACTCGTATCTCAGTAGCTATTTAAGCAGTTGTATCCTGCACCTATGTAATAATGTCATCTGAATCTTTATCTTGAACCACTATTACAACCACCACTGTGTGATTATCTGTAGGCATCCTCACCCTGTGTCTCACCAACTTCTAAGTAAACTGCGCCAATACAAGCCTCTGTTTTTTCCCTTGACTAAAGGAGAGCTGAAAGAATATCTGGAAGCCGGGCAGGTAAATCGGTAGGCTAAACTTCACTGCGCTCACTCAGTCCTAAGGAACCCAATCGGACAACCCGAATCGTTCGACCTTCCTGCGAGTAGTACTACCTTCATCCGTTCCCCTTGAACCTTCTACTATTTTCAGATTTCACGGTATACTACTAGAGAGCTTGAAAAAGGCTCGGCCTCTGGCCGCATCTTGTGGGTAAACATGGAACCAGGAGGATGTTCGATCTCGACATTGCCTGTTGAACTCAAGTCCGAGATCTTCGTCCGCTGTCTGCCAGAGGACGTGGAGCACGGTTTGCAGGCACACATATTTTCGAAATCGCACCCTCCAGTATCGATGGTCCTTTCGAAAATATGTTCCTCATGGAGAGAGATTATGCTTTCAACCCCTGCGCTCTGGGCGTCATTGTATCTTAGTCTGTTTTTAAGTGATGGGTCCCGATTGGGGTTGAGCCTTATTACATAATCACGTTTTGAGGCCCTTGCCCCCGCTCTTAAATCTTGGGAATATTCAAGTCATAAAGGAACAGATTTTAATGTGTGCCCAAATATTTCCATATTTTTGCGATGCCATGGGACAAAGCTATTGACGAGTCAAATTGATGGGTTTTGGCCCGTTGATGTCCCATCACATTGAAGGATGAGCCC
Organism: Mycena rosella; assembly: GCA_029378255.1. Classification (NCBI taxonomy): domain Eukaryota; kingdom Fungi; phylum Basidiomycota; class Agaricomycetes; order Agaricales; family Mycenaceae; genus Mycena; species Mycena rosella. The sequence goes on along the minus strand of JARKIE010000461.1, from coordinate 18,136 downwards.
CTGCACTCATTCAAGCGCCATTCAACAAATTTTAAAGATACAGGTCATTTCTAATATACTCCGAATTTTAGTTCCGCCCCAAGAAACTAGAGAAAGAGGTGCCGCATACTAGCGAAAACGGCACCAGGGCAGCTAAGCGAAGATTATGTAACAAGGGCCAACCCCAATCGGGACCCATCACTTAATAACAGACTTCAACACATCGAGGTACGAGATCATACCGTGTTGAGGTCTGGCTCTGAGAGACTAATTGTATCTCGACTTGGACAATACCCCCGCCCGAATATTGGAGTCGGAGGAAAGGTTCCAGAAGCCCATTGAACGATGGACCAGTCGTGCCGATCCTCTGCCTCTCTCGGTTGTCATCCAGGGAACAGAAATTGAAGATGACGATATGTGCCTGGACCGAAATTATAGTAACCGCACAGATTCTTTTATCCGCCGTTACGCCTACCGACTGCGTAGCGTGCGGCTCTCGTTGGACGTAGAAATATTTTCGATGGTAGTTTGTAAAGGGCCATTTCCCGTGTTGGAGGAGCTCCATCTCGGATTCACTGGATCTTCACCCGACGACACACTCGAATTATTCTGTAATGCCCCTCGACTGCGCGAGGTCCAACTGTATGGTTGGGCCGTGGACGCACACTTCGTCCTTCCCTGGCATCAACTCACCAAATTCGCCGGCGAAATATCGAACTTGGAAATATTTCGTCTCGCTCCCGACCTCGTTGAAGCGCGGGTTTCGGTCACCGGCGGAGACGACGAAGACAACGCGTCGTTCCGAGTCGCACATGAATCGAAATTGGTCATCGACCATCCCCGGCTGCAGTCTACATTTAGATAGGGGGGGTGAATCCACTGAGGTTCTCCAATTCCTCATGTTGCCCGCGCTGGAATATTTGCATATCTCGCAGATGGGGGTCGAAACCGCCAAAACTCATGCCATATTTTGTCGTTCCTATCCCGATCATCCCCACCACTACGGACTCTATCCATGTCGATCTTAAACATGCCACATGGCTGGGAAAATTGTCTCACCAGCCTAGTACCCACACTGGAACATCTCCGGCTAGCCTCCCCGTTGGCGCTTTGGGACTCTACTGCGTTCCAAGAGGAGGTGATCGCTTGGCTGGAAGCAGATGCCGAGAACCACCTCCCCCGCCTAAAAGTGCTCGGATTTTCGAAGTTGCCCGCAGTGCCTTCCCTCAAAGTTCGATCTTTTGAGTTACGACTCATTATGATGGACGGCAAAGAAAATTACATGTAAGTAGTCCAATCAAGTGTAAGTCCATTTCGTATCATCGGTGAATATCTTGTAATTGGACATTTGCAGAAACAGTCCATCCTTCTCCTGGATACTGCCATCCTAACATGTTTCTCTCCGTTCAGTTCTTCCAGCCCGGCTTCGACATTCCGTCTTCAGCCTGTACTAGTATCACCCAACATGATTCCAGTCTGCTATTTCTTGATTTACGCCGCAATTGTCACTGTAAAGCCTGTCTGTAGTTTAGAGTTCCTGTACATGCCAGGTGAAATCAATACCCATTATCCGTTCCAGTTCGTGGGGTTCCTGGAAATTCCCTCCGAGCCTCAGATAACGATATGGTCGCAGCAGGACGGAACGTTGTGCACATGTGGATCGTTATCGCGAGACTCGGAATCCAACAACTGGGATATGAAGCCCAGTTACTGAGTCAAAGTGCATTTATTTATACTTCGGACGATATATCTAACTGTGCAACCTCAAGGTGAAAGATACAGTCGGATTCCACATAACCCATAGTCCTCATAACCCATAATTCCCTAAAACCCATAGCTTTTAGTGGAGCCAACCCTTCATTTTCGGTTGTAATTCCTGCTTGAAACCCATAATTCCTTCTGACCCATAGCGCGGAGGCCAAACCGACAGCTATGGGTTATGTGGAATCCGACTGTAATACAATGTTGGGTTCATGATCCATATTCGGTCGACGACAACCACAGGTTTGGCTGTTGATTTCCCGTCGAACATGGACAGGAATGCCTCAGGCCCGCGCTCCAGTCCCGCAAACAGCTGCTCTTGCCCAGTAATTTTACCTTGTGCAACAAGCGGCGGGATCTCCGTGAAGAAACGGGTGTTGTACTCCGGAGTGTCCGCAACGATGAACCCCTCGAGGCGGATGCGGCGCTTGAACATAATGCTCATGTTCTACACGGGGAGTTGCGTCAATAATCGACTAAGAATCGACCAAGAAATGACCTTGATTCCATAACGCTGATCGTTCGGAATGTTGTATTCGGCGATGGCACCGCAGCTCTGCGATGGTATCAGAAATGGTAGCGCGCTCGTTCACAAACAACTCACGATGACGCGGCCCTTGAAGTTCATGTTTTCAAGGGCGGCTTCAAGCTGTTCTCCACCAACGTTGTCGAAAAACAGGTCGATGGGGCCGTGTTCGGCGAGAGCAGCCGCAACCGGCGTGGTCTTGTAATTGAACGCTACGTCGGCTCCAACGGATCGCATGTATTCTACTTTAGCGTCGGTACTCGCTGAGCCGATGGTTTTGAGCCTGCACGAAATTTTATGGACGAAACTAATCACTGCACTGTAACGAACCCTTTGAGTTTGCAAAGTTGGATGACCATGCTATTGATAAAACTTGAATCTCGATCGAAAGGACAGAAGCCAAAACACACACCTTCCAACTCCGGACGCTCCAGATGACACGTAAATAGTCTGGCCCTAGAACCAACGAGATCGAGACGATTCCAGGAATTGATTTGCATAGTACATACCGCTTTGGCATCTGGTGCGAGGTGCTCTAAACCAATGAATGCGGTAAGACCCGGAGCACCGATGCAACTGCAGTATCGTGTCCAGGGGAAGGCACCTTCGGGATTGGGTACGGGCTGGAGGACGAGTGAGTCCATATCGAAAGTGTAGGCTGGGAAATTTTTATATTCGGTGCGGGCTGGGGAAATGTGAGTACATGAGTGCCGGGTCTGACTAAGATAATGCCTACCGTCCATGTACGGCTGCACCGTATACGCTTCCCATGGTGTGAACCCATACATATAGTCCCCGGCCTTCACCCCCTCCTTCTCAGAACGAAGGACAAGAACCAGTCCAAACCCTACAAGTCTGGGTCCGGTTGGGGAATCCGGAGAGAGAGCCAGTCGACTTACGGTTGTCCCACTTGCATCGGGGTAGAGTAGCTTTCGATTGAGGCATCGCGAATGCGTTCGCGCATGTATGGCTCCGGACTGGCTCAATCGTTTAGATATATAAGCAGGGAAGTCTTCACGGGAAGTGACCTGAGCAGCAGTGTTTTGGTCAAAAATCCGCCATTCAGCTTGAGGTCGAGGTCGATTGTAGGCGAAGGGTCATAGACAATGTGTTCTCCGGCGACGGGGAGCTCATAGCTGGGATTCTTGGCCAGGACGACGCGCGGGTTAGGAGTAAGCACCATGATTTTTGGTGAGAGGATGAGGCGAGGGGGTCGTTACTTATGTCGAGTCCGGGACCCACTGGCAGACAAACGAGCCACGTCTGAAGCAGATGCCAGAGGTGGGAGACGAATAGGTAGACAGATCAGAGAATGACTGCCTCTTGGTATCATTGGAGCCACGATCTGATTTTCACTCTTCGGTGTCAGTGGGCGGCTTGGAAGCTCACGTCACCGGGAATCCGAGTCCAGATTCCTATATGCGTCGAAATGGAGGCCACGGTAGCTCGGATTCTGTGTAGTAAGTCGGGATCGGGACCGAAGAAAGAACCAAGAAAGATAGCAGAAGCCTGAAGGAACTTGAAGTGAGTGGCCCCAAAGTCAACTCAGAATGGCCCGCCGATTTGCGGCTTGCCACAAGCTTGCCATTTCAGTCGGATTTTCGCACTCGGATAGAAGGGGATAGCAGTCCCATTTTCGCACTCGGGATGGACCGTCTGTAATTTGGGTGTCGCTGGCGTTGGCCGTTCCTGCGCCCGCTGTGCGCACAAGCCAGTGTTCAGGTTCAAGTGGGGATCCGGCTTGATCCGGCCACTGAAAACCAAATAAACCCAAAATCCCGTTTCTAGCCGAATCCCAACTTGGACTTGACGCCCACTGACTCAACGACAGGGAGATTCGCGCCCATTGTGGAGGATCAAAATTTCTGCAACTGCCTCAAACTGCACCCGTGCAAACTATACACAAATTCCCAGTCTCAACGCCAATTCGCTTGCTTGTAGCTTTCAAGACTTTTCAGACTCTTTTGATCAGGAATCTCCGTTCGGACTCGTGTTCGCTTGGGTTCAGTCCGCTTAGCATCTTCACAGCCGCGACGAGATACGTAAACTAACATTTGTACCCAAAAAAAACTGAACGCTGACGTTGGTGAATTCCGATACAGACCAGCAAAAGCAATGCTACTCAGGAAAACCGATGAAGCCGGCTACCGTTTACGGCCTTGTTCCCGTTGTGTTTCAGAGGTGGAAATGGGGATCACGGACAACTATGGCAGCCGCTTTTCCCTCCGCAACAAGAATTCGCTTGTAACTACGCCGAAGGGGAAGTCTATATCAGCCGTTTCTGCACTTGAATTAACACTACCTGGGTTTCCTCTCTGTCCTTTCCCTAAATCAACGCGGATTCGCGCTTAATAGTGCCATCGATTTTGGCAATTTGCCGTGGCTTCCTAAATAGGGTTCTCAGACTTCAGGGTTGTCGGCTATCTTTATCTTTCTTGCCTCGCTGTGGTACCATGCCTGCTCTCTTTTCTCTCATTCGGGTTTTCATTGTCTCGTCGCTGATCTGTTCGAAGGGCGTAATCTAATATGATTCGCCTCACTATAGGAAAATGCCGTGCTACTAACTTTGACTTTTCACTGCCAGGTTTCTTTGTCTGCATCTTCGCGATTTCGCTTGCTGCCAATCTTGAGACGTCTAAACGTCAATCGGTTCAGTCGGGTAAGATGATCTCTCAAGTTATCGAGCGCAATCCGACGCCAGATCTTCCAGGCCATGTTCATCGTCGGCATCACATTTATTTTGGCAGCAGTCCACATATGTCTCGCAGCTCTCGAATCGACTCGGACTGTCGACTAATCTTTTTAAAATACGGCCATAAACTGCATGCGTATGATGTGCGGATATGTCGACCACAGCTCGTCGCCAGGCGGCCCCATCAGTTACCTTACGATCCTTTCGCAATGGGACCACATTTTCAAAAATGTAATCTATGCTACCCAGAGCATAGTGGGTGATTGCTTCGCAGTGCGTATCGATCCGCGTTTCCAACCATCCCCTCGTCTAAAGGGGTTTTTCCTTCCAGATTTATCGCTGCTGGACACTGTAGAACCGCAACTTCTACGTTGTCTACGTCCCGTTCTTCATGGTTTTTGGCAGTGTTGGTAAATGAGAGCTCAAGCTCCCTGTGTGGAACACTGATCATTTTTTGCCTCCCCAGTGTCCGGATACATGACCTGCGCTATATTCGCGAAAATTCAGCCAAGTAGCACAGTTTTTGGTGGCTCCCTCGACGCCTGGGTCAAGACATTCTACTTTATAGCTGTTGCTCAAAAAATCATCGCAACTAGCCTCATAGCCTGGCGTATCGCCGCCACCGAGAGACGATCTTCGGCGTACCGAGCTGGCGGAGGGAGTCTTAAACCAATCCTCCGGATTCTGGTCGAATCTGCTTTATTTGACGGCAGAAATAATTTTGCTCGTTTTCTATACCTGTAGAAGCGAGGCGCAATTTATCGCCCTTGAAGCGATTACTCCGATTGTTGTACAAAAAAATCTCTGAGTCGTCTCGGGCTGAGCTCACAAATATTATTTTTCCAGAGCATCAAATTCAACGCGATCACAATCCGAATAACGCTGCGCTCTCCAGCTCGAGTGCGGCGGGAAGTCAAGCGACAGACCCCGCCATTCAACATTCGGAAGCATTCCTTTGCGCCATATTGCGGTGAACATCACCAATTCCAAGGAGACGAACTACGACGTGGAAAGCCAGCGGAAGGAAGCGGGTATGTGAATAAAAACTGGGGTAATAGGTGCTAATCTCCAGAGGGATGCGACTAGGAAGCTGCCCTCCAATTTGTGCTACACCGACATACCACAGTACTGTACTATTACGACCAAGTGTTCAGGTGACGGGTGACGGCCGCCTGTGAACTGAACACTTGGGGCATAGGTGACAGTGACAGACGGAATTTCTGGCCCAAATAGGCCTGAAAATGCTGAAAAAATCGGCCGGCATTCGCCGGAATTCCATATATGGGAGGAATTGATGGTATTTGCGGTGACGGGTGACACCCTGTGAACACTTGGTCATAATAGTACAGTATACTTGAACTGCTGAATCCCTAAAATCACCGAATTGATCCGAAGAAACGCCTTTGTCGACCCGAAACGATACAAGCAGACGACATGTATTGTCTAATAAATCTACTAAGTATATGCGACAATTAAACAACCTGAGAGACCGTCGCGTGCAGTATAGGCAGAGCAACGCCGACGGACCATAATTACCACTCATATCTCTGAACCCATTAAAGTAATGGTATATAAAACAGTCCGGGCTACGTCGGTCGGCCCACCAGAACCATCCCTTCATCATCCTCCTCCGTCTCCATCCCATTCTCGCTCCCCGTCACCCCTTCGAACCCGGAGCTCGCCAGAGATTCTCGACTGGGGGACACAGCCACCGTCGCGGTAGGGGCGTCGGCTTTGGCTTCGAATACCGCGTCCTCGGGCATGGCAGTCGTGTGGTCGCTCACGACGTCTGATAGAACAGCGGCTACGGAAGACACGGAGCCTGGATCTGGGAGCGGCGCAAGCACCTTTGGTGAGGGTGCGGCGGGTGCCTTGGTCGAAATCTCGATCAGGGCGGCGAGCATCTGGTCGCGGACGAGGGTTACGAGGGCCGGAACGTCCGTAGCCGTCAGGCCAGAAGTCGGTATGGGCGGAAGCACTGTAGAAGCGTAAGCAGGTAGGATACACGAGAGACGCGCAGCATACCTCGGACACGAATGACCCCGCTCTCGAAAACGTTCTTGTGGTAGATATGCCAGTAGTTCTCGACAACGAGGGGGATAATGGGGAGGCCGGACTGTACGGCGAGATGGAACCCGCCCTTCTTGAACGGCAGCAGGCCAGGATGCTCGCTGTTGTTGCGTGTGCCCTCCGGAAACATCCATAACGAGATGCGTAAGGTCCGCAGCAGGTTCACGGCGGCGTCCATCGAGCGCAGAGCGCGCGTGGAGTTTCCACGGTCGATGAAGACGGCACCCGACATCGTCATGAAGGGCCCGAGGGGCGTTAATTGTATCGACTTTTTCGACATGATGGAGGTCCGTTTGGGCATGGTCCTAGGCTCGGTAGATTAGCCTAGATGAGAAACGCAGTATTTGTAGAGGTTATATACCTCCCAACTAGAACCAAATCGAGCATGCTCTGGTGATTTGCCATCAACACCCCAGGTCTTCCGCCGCCCTGATTTGAGTCTTGCAGCCATTCTTCCCCCTCGACCTCAACGGTCAAGCCCAGTATCGTCCCGGCGAGGGCATAGAATGTGCGTGCGACCGCATGGTTCACGTCGTATCGGCGCCCCACCATCGACAAGCCGGCAGCGTAACAGGCCCCCAATGCCGCGAGGACCCCCATGGCGCCGACATATGCGACAGTACGAGTGTAGTATCTCCCACGAGGAGAGTATTGGAGGGCAAGGACCGGGAGAGACGCGTAGGCCACCGGCTTCAGCAAAGAGAGCAGGGCAGCCATGAAGGAGGAGGAAAAGGCCAGTACGGGTGATCTATCACCTGATTAGGAAATTCGATCGTTGCTTGAAGTCGACCGCCACGCGGTTCTGCCGCAAGCTCCTTTAACTCTTCTACGGCGTGAAACGGGTCTCATCCAAGCATATAATAATACTACTATCAACTGGGACTACGCTCTCTCCTAACCTCCGACTCATCATTCCTGTCCAAAATTTGGATTCAAGTTGCAGTCGGAAGATTCAAGACTGCCTGGTCTGGCACTCGTTTCTTGCAGGGAATGCGCGTTTTTGTCTCTTTCAAGCTGCCTTTTCTTTCACGCTCCGCTGCGCCTGATCCGGGAACGGATTGCCAGGTTTTTTTTCCCGCGTGGCAAAAAGTCCCATGAACCACCCGTGTTTGAAGGCTGGCAAAAGGAATCTGCGACAACCGCGTCCAAGCAAGCTTAATCGTTTCGGTATAAGCGGAACCACTGTTGGTAATCCGAAGGATGCAGATTTTTACGATTTTACGATTTCTCATGGCATTTAAATTTGCGACCCACAAGTCGCTCCGAGGGTACCCGGATACCATCCTCACAGAACAGCTCTGTCATCGAGCTACATTTATACCCCTCACTTATATCCCACAGGACATTTATTAGAGTAAACCCACCGTGAATAGCACGCGGACAAAATCGACTAGGACTTTATTTACCCGGTCGTTCCACGGGTTGTTGCTCACAGGCCATCTCCCGGGTAAACAACTCCCACTCGTTCGTCGCAATGCTGTACGCTAGCGAACCAAGCGCGGTAAGTTCAGGCGAACGGGGTCACAGAAGTAAACCCGTACCGAGGCTAAGATGGAGTCGTAATATCATGGCTGGTGAGGTCGGTACACTGTGCCAGCAGTTGGATGGCGTCCACCCCAGCTAATGTCTGTGTAGATCAGGATACCGCCTAGAGTGCGGGCCTTGTATTTCACATTGAAGGTCCCAACAAGTCTCGGAAGAATCCACATCGCTCAACATCAAATTCGATCTCGTGGATAATATTGGGGACGCGTATTACTTGAAGTGATACCATCGATTTACTACGATTATGCACGAGAATCGTGCCTGGTGTATACATAGGAAGTGTCCAATTGCACTGGAAACGATTTGGATCAAAGCTGAAAGTTGGTAGCTGCGGAGGTTGATAAAGCCGTTCGAGTCTACATAATGAGAAGGAATAAGCTACCGCGAAAGTTTCAGGTGCGACGAAGGTTCTCACCTGAGTGGACAATAAATTCGCGACCCCTACTCAAGGCACAAAATTGTACGCTGCATCACCCGGAACGTCCTGGACGTGTACGATGCAGTTTTTTTCAGTACTAGTGGTCTCGATGTGAATATCAATTCCCTGGCTTGCTAATCCGGCTAGATGGCCCGGACGCCCGTGCCAGTGCCAAGCTCGTCCGAGAAAGTGTCTCGGAGAACGCAACCATGCCGAAGGGTGAGTCGGAAGGACCGAATTTTGGCCAGTGTGGGAGTAGTGGATCGTCTGTGCAAGAAGCGAACCAGAGTCTTGTAGTCTGCTCCGGAGGCGTCGATTAGGTGCAAGGTTCGGAGTCGGGGAAGAGGATTATAAGGTGAGAGGAGTGAACCAAATTTGAGAACGTCGCCCTGAAATTCTGTGTTCGGGAAGGAAATCTCTAGGTTTTCGAGTGTGGCGGCGACGCGGGAAAAGCAGGGATCCAACCACTTGTAGAACACGACACTCCTAGCCCCGACGGAGAGGGTGCGCAATGGGGGGGAGGAGCGGGTGATGAACAAGAATAGTGATTTGAAGCGATTTCCCAATGAAGAGATGCACAGGAATTGGAGGGCAGGCAATGTCAGGTGCGGCAATACATCCAAGACCGTAGAGCAGTAATCTGACTCGAAGAGAATCAGGGACTGCAGGTGTGGATGACGTATAAGCGAAGTCGGCATATTCGCCGATTTTGCCACTGCACACTTTGCTTCAACCAGCTTTGGAGCCAGCACAAATAGGTCCAAGTTGGTTATCTCGCCTTCGAATTTCGACAATTGCAGGGAAGGTAGGATATAGAGGAGAATTGAGTTCCATTTCGAAGGATGAGGCCATGAAGCTGGGGCGCATTGCTATAGATGGTCACAGGATTGAAGGATCCGGCGCGGGTCAAAAGGATCGTCAAGCACCGCGCGCCGGAGGAGAAGGAATCCACCGAATCCAACCCCAGCTGGTTATCTGCATTGGCATATGTAAAGCTCAATAAACTCCAATCTATGAGCGTAACGGTGAATGACATCGTGTATGCGACTGGCATGGTCAGGGCCGGTTTCGATGGATAAGAAGACAACGGATAGAGGGCGGAGGGCAGCACGTCCGAGCCACATGTCGATAAAGTTTCCACCGCCCCAGTTCCACGTCATCCCCAATGAAATCAAACCGGAGGAACAACGTCGCCCAGAGGGCAGGCGTGCCGAGGGCGATGTCTCTCCATGTCCGACACGGCCTAGGAATACGTCGATGCCTCGACGTTTAACCTGTATGCAATAGACCGGCGATCTTCCCGTAGCTCCTCAATCGATGGGAGACAAAGGGAAAAAATCTCGGGTGTGATTTCGACTGGCAACGTCAAGACTGGAAAGGTCGAGGTAGCGTGAAGATGGCGGTGTACAGCTGTCCTACCCGTTCCAGATTCTCCAGAACCGCCTTCTGCTCGACGATTGCCGCGTCGAGCTCTGCGAGACGTTCGCGGAGGGCGGCGGTCGACATGGCGGTTCCCAGTTAAAAGTTGTCACGTTGTGACGCAGCGAAGCCAACTTTCTTCTTGGCACCATCCAGCACGCGATGGGCACCCATTCCGATGCCCTCCGTAGCATTGTCGCCCAGACATCTGCAGACATAAGCCATTACCAATCCCTCCTCCAAAAACTGCTGGCAAAACGAGACAACGTGCAACTTCTTGAACTCGATTCCCTCATTTACCCAGTTTTGACGCTTCCCCCCGAAATCACGTCCGAAATCTTCATTTATTGCCTCCCGACCTCTTACACCGACCGTGAAAGGAATTCGACGAACCCACATGAAGCGCCGCTGCTTCTGTGCCATGTTTGTGTGACGTGGCGGGCAATCGCCTTCTCTACCCCAGCCTTGTGGGCTACCATAGATGTCGACATACGCGATATCGAATGCGTCCATATGTTCAAGGCGTGGCTCGACCGTGCGGGCGAATCCCCGCTCTCCGTCAAGCTAACGATTCCATGGGATGCGAAGGGCGATGTCAGCGGCTGTTTCAAAACGTTGGCCGCTCGGTCGCGCACAATACATGTTCTAGAGTTGGAGACATCTGGCGAGCGTCTACAAGACACGGAAAAAACCAACACTCGCTGGAACTTCCCCTCACTTCACACGTCATCCATATGCCAGTTATCCGAGCCGAGGACTCGGAGTTGGGCCCTCTCATCCACACCTTCAGAAACTCCCCTCTCCTCCGCGAGGTATCGCTCAGCGTGACCCCACCCTCATTCACTCCCTTCCATGGAACCAGTTGACCAGATTTACCGGTAACTCGCACACATTGCCTACTGCCTGGAGGTGCTGCGTTTTAGTTCGCGACTGACAGAATGCTCCTTCGCCATAGGCGATTCCGATACAGCTCCCACCGCATTAACCCACTCAACCTGCAGCGCTCTCCTCGAAAGTCTATCGAGCAGATCCCCATGCAATCAAATCCTGAAATATCTTGCATTACCTGCCCTACAAACATTGCATATCGATGATTCTTGCGCAAACGAGTTCAACCAGAACATCTTTGATGCGTTCCTTTCACAGTCCTCGCCGCCGCTGCGAAAATTCACCATCCGTATGGGCTATATCATAGCATTCAATTTAACATCGTTAGTAGACTGCATGCCGAAACTCGTCGATCTCGAATTTTGGAACCCCACGCCTGGCTGTTTCTTCCATTTCGGGGATTTACTCGCCGACTACACCACTAGTCTCCTCCACATTTCGAACACCTTTCATTCTCGGACTGCAGGTCCGAAATCCAATAGAGGATATGCTTCAAGTATCGCAGGCCGCGAAGCGCCGCGCCAATCATTTTGCATTGGAACCCATCCGCCTGGCGTGGAGTGGGTGGGATCTCTCCGAGGACGACCTTCTTCCATTCCAGCAATTGGTCGCGGAAGGAATGGATATCCGTATTCAGGGCAAATCCATCCCGCGCATCTGATTGGTATGTAGTGCGCGCTTCCCCATATGTTATTCATTTATTCATCGTGAATTATTAGGGCACCAAATTGTTCTTCCTACATGCATACTCTTGTTTTGATCCACTGCCGCATCTCTATCTATCGTGGCGAACCCGGGCGCCCGTACTGATGTTCTTACCAAAGTACAGTCGCGTCCTAATGGGCTTATATTGACAGATGAGAAGCGCTTGCGCGAGGGAATTTACGACGAGGTTGTGGATCCGATACAGTTGTATCACCATAATTTATGCGCTCACTGCTCCGGGCGAACACCACACTACACTTATTTCTTGGTCCAGCGCCAAACTAGCGCCGGGCGGCATCAACTTTGTTCAACTTCCAGCGTCAGGCGAGGAGGCAAGCAAATAAGTCTCGTCCCATTCGCAATCCTCTGGGACCGGCATGGACTTCGTCGTTCTCGCCGACAACGATCGCAAGACCATAACCACCGCAAATTATTAAGGGTGCGCTCCCAGGAACAAATTTGAGAGCCAACTGAACTCCTCTTTCAATACGCAAGTCCAATCAAACACATCGCTGCGAGGTATGAGCATCAAGTTGTAGGGTCTGTTTATAAGAAACTAATACGATAAAACAGTCGGGACTGAAATGCATCCCTGAAGGTATCTGTCACTGCAAAAGAAGTGAGCTGCTCAAGCCCCACGAGACACGGGCTTAGGTCGAACTTGAACTCGTGAAATCCGACCCGGAAAATTACTACCTGAGGCGAGGGAGCGGCCCGCAAATTATATGAGCAGGGCGCCGAGCGATTGGGCAACCGAGGGGGAAACCGAGTGAGACTGCCACCGACTACGCCGAGACATCGATATCGCCCTGAATAAAGGCTCGGTGGAAGTAATTCTGCCTTGCAGGAGGTTTCAACCACCCTTGTCCGGCTACGAACCTGAGAGAATCCTCGGCCTTGATTTCGTTCGGGGCTGCGCGGTGGTCTCTCGATTGACACACCGAAGGAGAGCGTCCGGAGCCGATGGCGGAACCGGGTCAGGGCGGGCTTGAGTTGGGAAAATAGAAGCCCGTTTGAAGCCCTGGGCGACCTGGGCGACCCGCGACCGGGGCGAACTGTTTTGATGGACCCGGACTTGGACACGGGTGAACTTCATTGAATTTGAGCAACCGCAGTGGTTCTGGCACTCCAAAAATTTCCAGGAACACCCGGGCAGGGAGTAATGTAATTTTAGTTAGAAAACCAGTTGATGGCGCAAAGAATCGAAAGGAGAATCGAATAAAAATACGACTGAGATATACTACAGCTGGGCTCGATTGAAGCAATTTTCATCGTTCACGCCGGGTTTCAACCCCTTTTTGCGGATTCTGCTGTTTGCAAATTTAAGGGCCCACAAACCTGGGAAAATCCTCAGCGTTCATGAGCCTTGATGTCGGTCGCTGCACGGTGGTCTCGAGTACGCCAACATCAAATGACAGAAGCAGAGAATCCGGAACCGATGGCAGCGGAAGTGTTGAACAAGCTCAGCATTTAAATTGGGGACCTTCGGGCTTGGCTTGGGCTTGGAGAAATCCTATTATACTCAGCGGCACCGAACCTGGGCCGGGTCGGCTCGGGCTTGGACGGGGTACGGCTTGACACTTGAGGCCGAAGTCGGATTTGGGTCGGCTTCATATTTTGAGCAAGGAGGCTTCGATTCACAAATGAAATGATGTTTTCAAGGACATTCTAACCTCGGTGAATTGCATTACAATTTCTGCAGGCTTTCTGTGGCACCTCCACCGTGGACGTGGACCATTTGATGGATTGATGGTTGAAATTGCAGTCGAACAACCTGTTTCTTCAGGTCCAAAAATTTACCAGAATGGCCCTTGCTTGCCAAATATCCCTGCTCGTGTACATTGAATCACGGGTTGACGGACCTATCCGAAGTCACGCGGTCGTGATAAGCGGTGTGGTGGCTTATTTGGCCCGGTGCTATTTAAAGTTTTTTTTTCGCGTTGCTTATCCTCTCACTACGACAATGTCAACCGTTTTTTCCGCGCCCATGTCCGAGTCTCTTTCTTTCTATCTCCTTCCCTTTCCCTCCTGTTCCTCTGTTTCCCGTCTCCTGTATTCCGTCTCCTGCAACCCCACTCTCTAATGCCTAGGAACACGGCTTCCAGTGCCTTCGTTACCTCTACTTGTGAAGTGGAAGATCAACCAAGTCTTGGTCCACGCTTGAATGGTCAACTGTTATCAGTTCTTGTCCATGGCCATTCGAGTACTAAACCGAGCATACATCCATCTACGACCATGTCCTGTATTTTACACTACGCCTACACACAATGTACTTCTCTATACTCATTGCAATCACCCATTTGCTTTATTTACGTTGACTATGTTGCATTCGTTTCAGTCTGAATCCTTATCCTCCGCACATAGGCTGCGGCCGTCACCGCAACCCGCTGGCTTTGCGTGGGAACCATCAGGACAAATGGCGCGACGTGAACGGATATATTCCCTCTGCCCTTCGGACCGTACCACCATCTTCCACCCCATTCTCCGTTCTTTCCTCCCGCCATGTCTGCCCCCAAAATCGTCACCCTCGCAGAGCTCCGCGCCAACAGCACCAAGGAGAAGATCTGGGTCCTCATCCACGAAAAGGGTGCGCAAGCACCGTCCAATCACATCCCGCCGTTTTGTCTGACCGACGCCCGTTTTTTTTTCGCGCAGTGTACGACGCTACTAAATTCCTGGACGAGGTGCGCTTGACCGGCGGATACCCCCGCTTGTGCTCACCCCTCCACAGCACCCAGGGGGCGACGAGGTCATCCTCGCGGAAGCCAGTACGTGCACCAATCATAATTAGTCCGAGCTGGCAGCTGAGCGGCACGCCCCGCAGGCCAGGACGCCACTGAGGCCTTCGAGGACGTCGGCCACTCCGATGAGGCGCGCGAGCTCCTCCCGGGCATGTTCGTCGGCGACTTTGAGAAAAACAGCGTAGGCGCCTATCTATCTGTCGCTTTCTCGCAGAAGCTAACCCCGCGCCGCAGGAGTTGAAGCTCAAGTCCGGTGCAGCCGCCGCTCAGGCCGAGCGCGTCTCCTCCGTCGTCGTCGAGCAGGGCTCCAGGTGCGCTTCCTCGCCGCCCCGCTATCCACAGCCTCCCCGATCTGACTTGCTCTCTTCCCCTCCTAGCATGATGTACTGGGCCCCCCTCGGCCTCCTCGCAGCGTGGTTCGGCTACCGCTTCTATTCGACGGGCGCCCTATAAGCCTCCGAGCCCTCCCGCATACCACTTATTATTTACCTCCCTACATACAAGCTCCCAACGATGCTATGCTTCACGGAACCGTTGTCCTCTTGACCTCTACGTACGCCGCACATGGGAAATAGAAGCGCTATCCAATGCGTGTGTGTTAATTATCTTACAGTGCCCGCGCGTGGCGCGGGGGCCTGACACTCTGACATGCCCGTTCTTACGCTGTGGCACGTCTGATCCGACAAACTCGAGAGCGTTCCAGACAAATAGGTTCTCCATGGTGCAAGAAACTCCGCGAAAGCGGAGCCGCGACGCTCGGGAATAGGCTTAGTACACTCGGTACACTCGGCTGCACTCGGGTACAGCTCGGGGAAGTCATTTTGTATCGTCAAGCCCCGGCCAATAACGAGCGAGAAGAAACAAATCCAAGGGACGGAGCCGCCAGATGAGTCTTGTGTATGTGCCCTCATTCTCCGTCGTACCCGTAGACATCCCGGGGCTCTGAACGATGGACTTCCAAATCGGGCATGTCCAATTCTGGGAGCTTGCGCGTCTACAGTGCACCACTCACCAGGTTGCGGAAAATTTAGCGGCCGCGACTGGTAGGCCAGGCCTTTGACAGGCCGCTGTTTTGGTTCGAGAAATAACGTTCAGTTCTCAAACTACATACCTGACACATATAAAATCCACTTGAATACTATTCGTTTACTCCACCCACAACCTCTGCACACCAGTGCGGGATGAAACCATCCCGCGCAAGTGTGGAGAGCCCATGTCGAGCCTTCCGATATCTCTATTCTCGGGTGAGCACGATCAGGGCTTATAGAAAAAGGGGGCAGACCCACCAAACCGCGACGCCCAAGCGCGCGAGGCCCTCCTTCGCCGCCGCATTGCGCGCCGCCTTCTTCGTGTTCCCGCGCCCGCGCCCGAGCACCGTGCCGTCGACGACCACCTGGACGGACCACACCGGCGTCGTCTTGCTCCCCGCCCACTCGGCGGCCGCGGCGTCGCCGAACGGGTGCTGGTCCGAGTAGACCCACTCGACGTGCTGCGCGCCCTTCTGCAGGTGCTGGTTGAACAGCGCGAGGTGCCCCACGGGGGGGCTGTCGGTCGTCGGCGAGGGCGTGCTCAACTGCGAGCCGGTAGATCCTCCGGTGTCGGCGGGGGCGTCGGGCGCGGCGGGGGGCAGCCCATGCTGCGCGCGCACGATGGTGTACGCCGCGTGCACGTACGGGCGGAAGAGCGCGTCGAGCCAGGTCTTGACGGCGTCTATCCCCTGGTCGGTGAACAGCCCGCCAATGAAGGACTGCGGGGCTCCTCAGCGCGGGCGACAGGCGCGATAAGCTGTACTTACCTCGAACAAGTCCGCTGCGGGCTCGTAAGTACGCGATAAAATACGAGAGGAGATAGGGACAGACCTTGCACGTTGACGGATGCACAGAGCGTTACGGCCTGCGCTGGGTGCAGCTTAAGCTGCTCCGGCAGCTTGTACTTGACGGATCTGCCGCGATGGATCAGCACCGCAGTCGTCACCCGCGACACAAAGAGTCAGACGCACATCTCCGCCAACGTTGCATTCCCCACTATCATCGCGCGCACTTTCTGTTCGCGGGCCATCAGACTCGTCCCGAGCGCTGCGTCAAGTACACGCACCGTCGCCGGGCCCACGCGCAGGCCAGGGTACATCTCGAGCACGAGGCTCGTGACGAGGAGTCCCAGTACTACGTCGCCGAGGTGCTCGAACCTGCAAATAACGTTAAAAGGTTAGGTGAGGCGTTCGCTAACGCCGATCGATGATCCCGCGAAGGTATAAAATACACTCATACTTTTCGTTATCAGGGCTCGGATCGTCCGAGCGATCCTCGAAGACGTTCGTGGGGCGCGCATAGTAGCTGCGGTGCGTGAATACGCGCACGCGGATGTCGTCCTGCAGGATCTGCGGGAGCGGCGGGAAGAGGTACGAGTCCTCGCCAAAGTCGGGTCTGTGGGCATCGGTGAGCATCGTCGCGGCGGGATTCAGACGGGGGAAGGCGCACTGGAGAGACGACATGGCTGGATGGAAGCGAAAGGCTGTAGCACCGGAATCAAGCTGCGATTGAATAATTTGAGTCGCCGCGCCAATTGATGCATGGCCGCCGGGTACGATTAAGCCGAGAGGCGTCCCCTATCTGTCACTTTTTTCATTCTTCCACTGTCTTCAGGATGGGGGAAGGAAGAAATGATATTCGGAAAAGAGCGCGCATCCATACAATGGGAGAAGCCCACGGCCGCGGGATGGGTCCCACGAGTAATAGGGACGGTCCAGTTGGTTGAACGAGTGGAACTGGAAGCAAAGCAGAGAGGAACCATGGCGCGGTGGCAATGGTTCGAGGAGAGATGATCTGATATCATCAGCGCGGATCCTCTGACTCAGTATATACCGAGTACGTACATATCGGTGTGGTTCAAAAATATTCCTGCTCTCAAGTGACAACCAAAATTCCAATTAAACTGACAGCTCTCGGAGCAGAGGAGACCAAGTGGAGGGATATTTCGGGCCCACGTACGGGATTTATAAGACGAGTGAGTGGGAAGACAGATTTTGGGGTGGGTCGCAGCAGTGGCTGTCAGCGAGAGCAACGAGAAGTTTACGCCGGTCATGGATTGCGGGAAAACGTTACGAGAGGAGCCGTGGTCTGCTTACCTCCTCGCCTAACGCTGGAAGTTGAACAGAGTTGCCGCCGGTAGCATGTGTTCGCCCGGAGCAGTGAGCGCATAAATTATGATGATACAGCTGTATCGGATGAACAACCTCGTCGTAAATTCCCTCGCGCAAGCGCTTCTCGTCTTTCAATATCAGCCCATTAGGACGCGATTGTATTTTGGCAAGGACATCAGCACGAGCGTCCGGGTTTGCCACGATAGACACAGATGCGGCAGTGGTTCAAGACAATAGTATGTACATAGGAAGA
>JARKIE010000460.1:0-63755 GCA_029378255.1 Mycena rosella | reverse complement strand
CCCCACCCCAAAGAAGTCTACGGCTGTCCATAATCGGTCTTTTTTGTGTGGATGAAGCTGAGAACAAGATAGGCGGAATGCAAGAGCTTGCGAAGGCAGTGCAATCTTGTGATGGCGGAGTGACGTGACCATCACTTTTCTCTTCCTGCACGACACTCCGCCACGGGTCGCGCGACGCAGCCTCAAGATCTGCCAACCCAGCGCCGCCGCTGCGCTGCAAAATCTTTCCCACCCACCCGCGCCTTGCTAACTCCCAGATTTCCAGCTTCGTATTCTGAGTCCTAGTATACTGTTGCAGTTTAACCGGGACAGCCGTAGAGTAGGGCGGTGGTGGTGGGTTCATGCTCATACATCACCATCGCCCTACGACCGGGGATCAGCGGCTCGTTCGAATTGCGCTCTCCCCACCCCAAAGAAGTCTACGGTGTCCATAATCGGTCTTTTGTGTGTGTGATGAAGCTGAGAACAAGATTTGTGCGGTTTCGGCTTCATTGCGATTGACGAATGAAGGTCTCCTTCAATTGTTCGATTCCTGGCTTCCCTTTTTGTATTCGTTGGGCGGACCTCCCGCTTCATATCCCGCCCGCAAGTCTTTCGTTTATTGACAAATAGGCCTGCGATCGCTGCAAATATCTCTCAAACCGCTTCTCGCGCCCCGCTCCTAATTGTGAGATTTAGCCCTACTTTCACTCCGGTGTTGAGTTTATTTCCGCTTTCCTCGCCAACTCTTCCATCCCAATCTCCATCCTCCGTCTCCGTATTTCTTTCCTGCTTTTACATAACTCGGATTCAGCGGTATCCACCTCCGCGCTTCCCTTGAAGTGGCTCTCTCCTAACCTTTGAGCAGGGAATCTCTGGCTCCTGTATGCGTTGCACCCACGGATGCTCTTCCGTTCCTTTGCGCATTCCCGCGTTCTGTGTTTGCGCAGTTGCAACCTCGCAATGGGACGAAGACTCGCTTTCCACTTCAATTTGCTAACCCTGTGGCAGTCGTAGATCAATTAATGCTCGCTGCGCCGGGGCGGCTATCTTTTTTCCGGTGCGCTTACATTTGCATTGTTAATAAACGTCCGGAATCTTCCAGACCTCGCGGAAAATTTTGTCTCACCTCGAACACACCCATGAGCCCTAACCTCATACTATTGGCTCGTGATAGTTTTCCTCCGCGGCTTTAAGTGGTTGGACTTGGGTAACTGCAGCTATTCAAAAGTCCTATCTGCTGCGGGTTCATCGTGCTTGGATGAATTCTTTAGTTCCTTGATTGTTATCCGTAGCTCTCGCCTGACACTCTCTTTGTGTCCCGCTCCGGTGTCTTCGTTCATGCCAAAAATGCCTATCTAGGTTCCGGGCCGCCGTCAGGATCTCAAACAGATCCTCGCCCCCGCTCCGAATTCTGACTTTCGCTCTCACCTTGGAGGTGATCGCGTTGAGCCCTTCCTGAACCAATCTCCTTCATCGTCATCTTTACAATTTGTCTCCTTATTTTTTTCCTGCTTTTTGCAACCACCTATATCGGATTCGGAGGTATCCTCGTCTGCGTTTCCCTTGAAGTGGCTCTCCTTCGATCAGGGAATCTCTGGTTTCTTGCCTGCGCTCCAACCAGCCTCGTCCGTCTACGTCCGTGGATCAAAATTCCGATGACTACTGTTCCTATTATGTGGATTGGGGACTCCTTCGTTCCTGTGAGTATGCTCGCGGTGGCGTCCTGGGGTCGGTTCGTTCTCATTCTCATTTCACCGACTTCCTGGAGTTCCGTTAATTCCGCATTGGAACGGCAACCGCGCGATAGGACGGCCGGCGCAGGCACCAAACGCTGTCCCTGTGAGCAGGGCTGTGTAGACTGCCTGCGCTGTGTCGGTTTACTTCTTGCCCCTGGTCCGTTCGGACTGGATTTATTTCCCAAGATGTCCCATATATTTTGAAGGACGGGCGACGAGTAATACTAGTATTGTCTTTGGCAATACGTGATTCAAGTGCCCTCTCTATTCTGCCGGTCCAGTGACGGAAGAGGCACCGCAGCTGGAATCACGTTCGAAATCATTACGGCAAGTACAGTAATGGTTATAGATAGTGACACGAGTGCTGTAAATAATTGGTACAGATCTGTCAGCGGACTATTGTGATTGGTTACAGTCTCAGGGCCCGAACAGCATTGAGTGATCGCAGCCCCACAGCCTTGTGTCTGTGATCCCCCGACACGCCTCTCCGTCTTCCACCATGGCCACATCTCAGAATGTAGCGGTAGCGGCAGCATCGGCACCCAGCCCACCCACACAGACAAGAGGGCGGATCTTCCGCGCTCTCAAGCCGTCCTCTCCATCAAAGTCAGACTGGGTGGCTGTCTCCCTCACGACCGCGAAAGGAGTTGCTGCGGCGGCAGAGTGCATTCCTTTCCCATATGTCAAAGGTGCCTTCGGGACTGTAGTGGTCATTCTAGAGACAGTTGAGGTTTGTTGGATATTTGGCGCCTTCCGTGGGAATTATGTCTTACATTGACACACAGAAAGTAAAGAAGAAGCGCGATGACTTGAAGGAGCTGTGTGGGAATATTATGGACATTGTCCAGATAATACAGGACCAGCTATCTTTGCATGTGGATACAGCTGCTGTGAAGTTCAAACAGCTCTGTGAAGACCTTGAAGGGTGAGTGCGCCCACAATTGTATACATCCTGTACTAATATTACATTGATAGAGTTTTGCAAAACATCTTGAAAGTGGTGCAGCAATTGCAAACAGAGCCACGAGGCATCGGCAATCGTTTCAAGGAAGTCATGAAGCTGGGTAGTACTGCTGATGAAATATCTGCCCATCGGACGAAGATCCAGGAGCTGCATTCAAATTTTATGGTCTGTTTATCAATATCTGATCCACTACATGCGGATCTGATACACCTTTCAGCTTACGGCAGTCATTGATATCAATTTACATCTCCACAAGGCCCTCTCAATGGGGATGCCATCCAGTACAATTTTATTCACATTTGATGACCAAAAACTGAGCAGACTTCAGGCTTGCTTCCCACCCAAGTAACTCAAAGCATCACGAAATGTCCTCCGCCTTCGGGGATCTTTCACGGGCGAAATCATCCTTGATAAGATGCACCAATTTTTTGAAGAGGATTTGGGGAAACAGCACATTTTCCTGCTGCACGGACTCGGGGGTTCTGGAAAGACACAAACTGCACTGAAATTTATCCAGGAATCATCATCTCGGTGGGTTCATGTATTTCCTGTGCCAAACTCTGACCAAACTTCCATGCAGTTTCTCTGACATCTTTCTCGTTGACACCAGTACACTCGAAACAATTGACACAGGCCTCAAGAACATAGCTGCCACAAAGAATGTGGGCAGCACTGTAGATGATGCTCTCCAATGGCTCAGTAGCCAACCTTCAGAATGGATGCTTCTCTTCGACAATGCAGATGACCCAAACATCAATCTACACAGGTTTTTCCCTTCCTGCACTCAGCAGTATCTTGATCACATCTCGGAATCCGGGACTTCGAGTCTATGCTGGATCACATTCCCTTGTCTCAGATATGGAGGAACTGGATGCTGTGGAACTGCTGCTTAAAAGTGCTAGTGAAGACATCACAGCTGGCAATAAAGTGATTGCCGCTGAAATAGTAAAGGTGAGGCATTATTGAATACACATATTTGAAGCACTCACTATCCATGGTTTAAGGCACTTTGGTATCTGCCACTAGCCATCATCCAAGCTGGTGCTTTCATCTCAAAGTCTGGAGTACTTGACAAATACTTGGACGTATATAAAGAGAATCAAGCCAAATTATTGAGAGAGAAGCCTACTCAGTCTCATACTGATTATGCCTGCAGCAAACAGGCCCAAACCCTTTTGCAGTTGTGGTCATTCCTTCACTACGAAGGAATCCCGGAGGACATATTTTCTTATGCTTCAATGTATAAACCTAGGCCCCACGGTCCAACAGAAGATGAACTTAAGAAACCACTCGAATTCCTGTCACATTTCATGGGACCCAACTTGCTCTGGGACTCCCTTCACTTTGTGGAGGTTACCAATGAAATCAGAGCCTACTCTTTAGTCAATTTCGATCCAGACAAGAAATCATTTTCTGTCCATCCCCTAGTTCATAGCTGGACTCGAACTACACTCATGGATACACAATCATATCATCATTCTATGGTTGCCCTAGTGGGGATGGCAATTGCGGACATTCCATGGCAAGATATGCAGCTGGCTAGTGTCAAACTCCTGCCCCATGTTGATTCCTTAATACATGGAAATGGGAATGTCAACCCTGATTTTCGTCGTGAATATGGTGAATTGTACAGGTGGGCAGACAGACTCAAGGATGCAGAGCAGCTGCAGCTTGCAGTTCTGGAGGACCGCAGAGATATTCTGGGTGATGACCATCCAGACACCCTGCATGCTATAGACAATCTGGCATCAACATATTACCGGTTGGGCCAGTTGAAGGAGGCAAAGCAGCTGGATGTTGCTGTGCTCGAAAAGCGGAGGAAGATCCTGGGAGAGGACCATCCAGACACCCTTCTTGCCATGGGAAGTCTGGCATCGACATATCACCAGCAGGGTCAGTTGAAGGAGGCAGAGGAACTGGGTGTTGTGGTACTTGAAAAGCAGAGGAAGATCCTGGGGGAGAACCATCCAGACACCCTGAAAGCCATGGGCAATCTGGCATCAACATATTCCAACCTGGGTCAGTTGAAGGAGGCAGAGGAGCTGGGAGTTGTGGTGCTTGAAAAGTGGAGGAAGATCTTGGGAGAGGACCATCTAGACACCCTGCACTCCATGGGCAATCTGGCAGGAACATATCACAAGTTGGGTCAGTTGAAGGAGGCAGAGGAGCTGGGAGTTGTGGTGCTTGAAAAGCGGAGGAAGATCCTGGGTGAGGACCATCCAGACACCCTGTTTACCATGGGCAATCTGGCATCGACATATGACAACTTGGGTCAGTTGAAGGAGGCAGAGGAGCTAGAAATTGTGGTGCTTGAAAAGCAGAGGAAGATCCTGGAGAGGACCATCCAGAGACCCTGCGTGCCATGGGCAATCTGGCATCAACATATCACAAGCTGGGTCAGTTGAAGGAGGCAGAGGAACAGGAAGTTGTGGTGCTTGAAAAGCAGAGGAAGATCCTGGGAGAGGACCATCCAGACACCCTGCAGGCCATGGGCAATCTGGCAGCAACATACCATGCCCTGCAGAAATTTCCAGAGGCGGAAACACTTTATGTTGACCTCCTGCAAAACAAAAAGCTCGCCTCGGGGATGATCATCCAGATACTCGGAAACAATAGATGATCTGGCAGATACCTGCAGAGCAATGGTTGGTGCTGGCACTGAAACAGAAACAGAGTCAACAAACTCTTCAGACTGACTCATGTATGGTATTGATGTAGTGACTCCTGTGTAATGTCGACAGTGTAATTTTGTGTTGTTCAATTTATCTTGTGCCCTAATTTCTGTATAAGGAAGTACCCAGGCCTGAACCTTCCTGGAAAAATGTGAGTTTTGGGGATGTCATCGTCATAGAGTGGCGAGATAACTCCGTCCGACTGTTGAAACAGAATTGATATACAGACCCTTGAGAGAGCTCCGGCACATGAGTGGAGGACCACAACAGGACAAATTCTGGAAGGAAAAAATAAACAGGCATTTCAGTGTCTGCAGTCTGAAGCTAATGTTGAATGATCAGAGCTTTTCTCGCAGGAGTCTCCTGTACAAAAATCGAGCATTGCAGTCTGTATCCGGACTTGATCGATAGGTATGGCGTGGCTGAGTCATGTGTGAATTGTACAGTATCTGAAAATGCAGGTACGTACATTTTATCCAGTTCCGGTTTTGGCGCCACTGTCGGACTCTGGGTTGCCCATGAAGAGAGTAATCGGGAAAGTTTCCCAGAATGATTTGTGAAGGGAATCCTCGTGATGAGGTTGAACCAGGCTAGCAGAAAAAATTGACGATGATCGATATCAGCAGCCTCGATATCGCCATTGATGAAAATGAAAAGGTTGAGATCAGCTCGGGATTATATGTGTGCCCGGTGGGAGTGGTTCAATCTGATATTGCCATATTAGCCCGCAGAGTTGATTATTTCAACAGGTCATATTGAGTCGAGTTCACGGCAGGCAAATCAAGTGGCACTACTTATCACCACCCTAGCACCGGTGCAGACATATCCTATTAGATGGGTCGAAGTTCGGAAAGTTATGAATATAGTCGAGTACCGAATCAGTTCTCAAATAGTTTTTTTCCCGAGTCGAGGTTCCGGGGAACCAAGATGAAAACACCCACATGAAGAAACACCGCGTGCGGATGCAAATGACACATCGTCACGGAGCTGAATTAAGCCTGCGTAATTGATTGCGACGATGGCGTGCCATCCCCTTTTGCTCCTCGGCCGCGCGCATGTACATAACCGGAGTTGCCAACGGAATTGAATACGGTCGTACACCCGCGATACATAGCATGTTCTGTATGAATTAACGTGTGTCCCCCCTCCCACTGCAAATACTTTGCTCCCTGAGTGATGCTATGTCCCGCAGCAACGCAGGCTCCGTGCCGAGCGGAGTTTGGTCCTGCCTGGTCTTTGTCGCCCTCACGCCCATCATCTTCTATTGCCAAGCACCCGCCCGCCGCCGACACGGTGCTACCCAGCAGCACCTGCAGCCATCCTTGTGCACCCCGCACCTGGATTCATCCATAGGTTTAATATACACAGGACAAGGCAGCCGGCGGAATACATAAAGCACATGCACCCTGAATGCTGCCCCGCACAAAGAGCCCGCTCATCGCGTCCAGCGGCAGGCATAGCCCAATAACTAGCAGTAAACCAACCCCGGCCATGGCCAGCAGCGCCGGCTCGCCGCGGCGGAGCGCCACTTCGTCGCAGGCCCCGTGAAGCTCCACCAAAGGGTTGTCCCAAAAAATCCCCAAATCTGGCCTCAAAAAGCCACTTTAAAAAGACATTTTGGACCTCAAAAAGCCACTATGGGACAGGGTCGTCACGCCGTGGTACTGTAATTTTGGCCAAAATATGGGCGGAAAATCGATTTTTCGCTTCCGCCCCGCAGTCCTCCCGCCTCATTCCTCGAGTTTTGGTCCGTCGTGTGTTCGCTCCTCGGACCTCCCTTGTTTGGATTTTTCCTTGAGGGAAGGGCTAGAGAAGGCGGCCCAATCCCCCTCAAAAATCCACTTCTGAGACAGGGCTCTTCAATTTTCGGACTCGAAAAGCCACTTTTGGGACAAGGAAATCACAGATTTTCACCCTCGAAAAGCCACTTTTTGGGACAACCCTTTGGTGGAGCTTCACGGGCCTTTCGTCGCCTCGGCCCTCAACGCCGCCCCCGTGGCCTCCACGTCACGCATCGGGGGGACGTACCGGAGGGGGGAGAGTAGCGAGGCAGGTGCCGACAGTGCCCCGCACATCCTCCGCGCGGTGCGGCGCTCGTCCGGCGGCAAGACGTAAACCGGGGATGACATCATGACTCGCGGGCGGATCCGAGCCCGCCTTCCTCTTCCGCTCAAGCAGCGCCCTGCGATGCTCTGCTCTCGAATGCAGCTCCTCCCGGATCTCCGTCAATGTCGTACTCGAAAATGCCGATCGGTATTTTCTGAGTCCGTCGTCAGCTCACCTGGCCCGTTCGTGCTGTCATTGTCGACGACCTGGGATGCCCACGGTCTCGGAGACCGCTGCGCGCCGGCGCATCGCCCACGTATCCTGAATCGGATCTTGAAGGAAACAAACGGCTGCACACGCGTTGTCCTACGGAGGTGCGTCCGCGTTCTCGCTCTATGCTTAATTGTCGTTCCTCTTATGACCGCTGGACGGCGCCCGCTCTGGCGCCTCTTTCCGCCACCACCTGAAAGAAGTCGGCCCACTTCTCTCGGACGGATTGCCCTTGTCGCCGCAGCCTCATAGTACACATCCCCAGACCGCGTCGTTTCGGGCTCTCCGACCTTCACTGCACTGCCTGTAACTCTCCATCCCTTCCGCGCTCTTCCGCGGCGTGCCCACGCAGCTTTTCGAAACGAGTTTCAGCGCAATATTCATCTGCATCCCCGTCATGCTCCCCATTCTTCCTCTTTTTGCTTTCCATTTCGCCCTGATCCGCACAGGCCAATGGCAGGCATGGAGCCGACCGTACTGCCGGCGGGATGCGGGCCAGCCCGATGTGCTGAACTCGAGCACCCACGTCTTCCTCACTTGGAACGCCCTCGCACTACCTTCGGATGCGGTGCTGTTGCTGCGGGAATGAACTCACGCGCGGGGAGCGCGTGTTCCTCACGCTCGAATGAGCGCCTTCCTCCACGGGATCTCACTTGCGAAAGACGCAGCCATGACTGTTCCGGATGCGGACCTACCGTCGTGCTTTCCGCTCTCTCGCACGTACCGTCGGTCCGCGCGCGCGCACTCTCGCTCTGACTCTGCTCACCCTCCCCGCGTCCAACTCATCCTCGTCCATATGCGATCTTAATCGAGTACATCAATCCCTTGCGCAGGTGTGCGGGTGATGTGCGTGCACGAGCGTGTGAGCAGGCGGCGAGTGACGAGCGGCCGCGGAACGTCCATGCCAGCGAGAGGGAGCCGTCGCAGATGCACCATGGAAGCCTAGCTGCCGCACCGGCGCGTCGTCCGCTCCTCATTGCGCTGGTCTTGAATGTGTGTCG
Organism: Mycena rosella; assembly: GCA_029378255.1. Lineage (NCBI taxonomy): Eukaryota > Fungi > Basidiomycota > Agaricomycetes > Agaricales > Mycenaceae > Mycena > Mycena rosella. Next base: position 55,084 of record JARKIE010000460.1, on the reverse strand, counting down.
TATCCCGCATTTCGTACTCTCCAGAACTAAATAGTTGCGTAAATTGTGTCTCGCTATCGTACCTCTGGTCTACAGCACAGGCCCAGGTCCCCGAATATAATCCAACGACAACGGACTTGAGGTCGGTGACCGAGCGGAAGTCGGAGGTGCGGACCCCGGAAAGCAACGACTTGGTGCAAAATCATCTCCCAGAGCATTCCCATCACACCCCGCGGAGCATTTCGTTTTGTCACGATCGCAACTATGAGCCCACAGCTCGTAGTATTGGGCTCTGTGATCCTCTCTGCTGTGCGGGTTTTAGCTGATGGAACTTGAACGGCTTCGGCTCGCATTCACGGCCGCGTCAAAATCTGTGGCTACCTTCGGGCTTCATTGGGATTGGCGAATGAAGGTCTTGTTCTTCAAATATTGGGTTCGCTTCGCTATCCGCAGCCCTGGCCTCGCGCTCTCCGGCCTGCTTTGTTTCCCTGGTCTCTGTTCATTGACAAACAAGCGGAGCAACGCCGGCTCCGAGTTGCAGACATCTCGGAGATCATCATGGACTCATGATCTCAAACAGACCTTCGCTCCCCGCTCCGAATATGATATTTCCGACCTACCTCCGCTCTCAGCTTGGCCAAAGGCCATCGCATTGCATTATTTTCGCTCTTCCTCGCCAATCTCCTTCATCTTCATCCGTATAACTTCTTTTTACCAAATACTGATGTCGTATGTTCTCTTCCCGCACCTTCCTTGAGCGGCTCTCCATCGATCTTGAATCGACTTTGACTTTGCGCCGCACCACCACGCGGACGAGGACCACCGCCCGCGTCATCACGGGCACGGCCACCGCCCACCGTCGCCGGGACTCCTCGACTGGATTACGGGGCATCCGCGCCCGCATCCGCATCCGCCCCATTGCGACCAAGCACCTGGGTAGGAGCATCCGCCGTTTGGTGAATCGTCGGACAGGATGAATTCGGGCAGGGACGAGGCGTGGGCTTGTGAGTTTTGTTTCTACATCATTTTCGTTTATCACTCCCGTGGATCCGTCTGATTTGGTTCACTGCAGTTCAGACAAGTTTCTGTTCTGAAACACCTCATGTACCTCAATCCAGCCATTATATCCGAGCTGACGGCCCCGCTGGACATAATCTCGCTCCTCCTCTCCACGTATCTCATCCTCGTGCTCTTCTCCGTGGGAGGCCCGCCTCGAGCGCGTGCATTTGCGCCCGGGGGCGCGTTCTACGACCCGCCCTAGTTTGTCACCACTGTAACCCCAAGATAACATGCGGACAGTCCTAGCCGCGCCTAAACGGAGCGGGGCGCGCGCGGGGGTCTTGCAGCATTGATACGCACGAGCAATCGCTCGCCCGCTCGTGCACCCCGTCCTGTTCGCGCGCGCGGGGGCGCGTGGTCGTCCTGTATGGCGTGGCGATGCTGCAGTTTGCGGTGTTAATGGTGTGGGCGTTTTGGGTGCAGGTACGCGCGCATTTTCTTCTATATTCTCCTTCTTTATTATGGGCATTGAGCGTCGGATTGTTTCATTGTTTTCTTCCGCTGAAGGGGAGAACATTGAACTCCGCTGGGACTGGGAGGACTAGGAGGATTCGTGTTTCGCCTACGCTGCCTTTGAATGCCTTCGCATCTTTGGTTCTTCAGTTACATGAAGAGTAATTGGTTTTGTGTGTCTGGTTCGATGGTTTCCTAACCTCTGAGAAATTCATTCTTGCCCCATGTCTCGAACTGAAGCCCCACAGCATTTTGCGATACACCTCGATTTTCAATGTAAACAGTGTGTTGATGGTAAACACCCGTTTGAACTCGATGACATGCCATAGGAGCGGTCCAGGAGCGGTTTAACAGGATGTATGGGTGTGCGCGGCACTTTACCCTGTGCCTGTGTTGCCGGGGCAGTGCCGCGCACGGGCGCGCATTGACGCGGGGCTGCCGCGCCATGACGCGGATGTGCCGGAGCATACATGCACCTTTTAAAAGTGCGAGGTCAACTTCAATGTGTCTCAAAAGTGTTTTAAATCACAAACTACAGTGTCTGTACCAGTTCCATTCTAGACAATGTATTTGAGGGTCTCGTGACGTAATACTATATATTCAGGCCGTTCATACGCTAATTGAACTTCAGTTTCATGACTTGCCGAAGAGGACTAAGTGTTCGGAGAATATTCGGAGAAAGCCACGTCACTGCCGCGGCAGTTGCCGGCAGCGCGCGGCGGCCGCGTCAATTTCTCCGGGCCCCTCATTGATGCCTCGAAGTTCCCGTCCTTGAAAAAAATTGACCCCGCACTATAAATTGGTTTTCTGGTTGGACAGATTTCCTTGGCGTCCATTCCCTGTTTCGCCTATTGCGAGGAAGCTTAGCGACCGTCCATGACCCTCTTGATTAGCTTATGTTGATCCATCCGTCTGAAGGCCTTTTAAAACTCGGCGGATCCAATCAATCATTCAACTGAGATGCTTTCGACGATCATGAAGGCCTTTGAATCATCCCCAATCCCCGGACCAAAGCCACTTGCGGATCAACTTGGGGACAGCATATTTATTGGCGTGGGACAACAATGCAGGCTCCACATCTGTGAGTAGGGATAAAAACTCCTCCATCTCTCCCACGGTCTTGAATCATGCCTGTGGGCGTCCAAACACCCCTCTTTTTAGTGTGCGGCTGTATCCTGAATCGTCGTTCGGAAAAGTCCAGAAATCAACTTGACGTTTGGGAGCATACTGAGAGATCGCCGAAATTCCCGAGTTACGCGCAATTCTCGCGTGATTTTCCCCTCTTTTTTCCCTATAATAATAATTATTTTCTTGCACTTTTATCAGTATCGCACCGAGATTGCCGGGAGCCTCGGGTTAAGCGACGGGCACGAGCGGGCATGGGCGATGTAAAGGTCCGTGACGTGGGAAAACCATTACAACGTGGGAAAAAGATGCAGGCACTTATATTTAAGAGCTCGCCTGAATGGTTCGCTATTGTTCGTCACACCATGGACAAACCGTATGTCACTAATTATTTGGGGATCTTCACGCTAATTCACCCACTTGCAGTCTTGAAAGCATGCGCCTTAAAAGTGGGTCTCATCTTACAACATATCCTGCTTATTATTCTCATGACCCGCAGGCATTGATATTAAATCTTTGGTAAATCCACATCAAGAACTACCGCCCGACATCCAAATATTTGCTCAACTCATGATCGACGGCAATATCTTAGAAACAAACGGAAGCGATGGGCTGGGAGATTTCGGAAGAATCATGCAGCCTGAAATTTGAGTGTATGGTGTAGGTTTCCTGCTTGTTTATTACACTGTCATCCCGTTCACCTCCCATTACAGCCCAATAGACGCCCCTGTCTTTTCCGTGGCCATCATGCGGAGTAACCCGTGCACCCGACTTCTTGGTTCTGTCAAATTTCCAGAGGAGATGCTCTTGTTTCTGTGGAACACAGAAGCGGTATGTACAATTCTGTTGAAAAATAATTTTTCGCTGATGACTGCAATGGAGCTTTGTGCCTCCCTCTTGGGAAAGTCAATCCGGATGGCCCTTCTCTCGAGTTCAGCGCCATATTTGAATCATTGACCACAGAGTCATCTGCCTTTGATGTTTCTATTATGCCAATTCGACGTAAGATGCACTCAGACTTGGTTGGGTATTCTCTGAATTTTGTCCAGTGGGCTCTCTCAACAACCATATCATTGAAGCGTGTCTGCGGACATGCACCGGGCCACAGATGGTCCACTGCAGCTTCTTTCCCCAAGCTCTGGGTCCTTCACGAGAGGATTCTACTTCTGTCTAGCACAAACGAGCACAGGGCCCAGTTCCTGCATATTCTTGGAGACATTTGTTTCCGGAGAAAGCAAGATATAGATGCTCTTAACCGGGCTGTCTGCGCATATAGCGACGCCATGCGGGATGCTCCGAATGTTGCCATGTACCGGAGAAAACTTGGTGTTGCACTGTTTGATCGCTTCAACCGCCTTCATAATGTACAGGACATCAATCAATCCGTGGTGGTTTTTAGGGAGGCGCTTAGCTTGACGCACTCTGACAGGACTCCCCCGTTCAATCTGGGAAACATCTTGCAGAGTCGCTTTGAATGGCTCGGCGACCTTGACGACCTGGAGGCAGCGATTTCTATGTTCAAGGAGGCCATTTTACTCCTACCGGGCGGCCATCCTTATGGGCCACTGGGCGTGCAAAATCTCGGCAATGCCCTTCTCCTTCGTTTTGAACGCCTTGGCGACCTCTCTGACCTCAATGAGGCGGTGTGGGCATTGGCTGAGGCCGTCAGACTCCTCCCAATTGGCCACCCTGAAAGGGCCACTGTGTTGAGAATTTCGGCACGTGCCTGCGGAGGCGCTTTGACCAGCTGGGGGACTCCGCGGATCTAAATCAATCGGTAGCTGTGTCGAGGGAGGCTGTCACACTTGCTCCCACGGTCGGGGAGAGGGCGTCCGGCTTGGCCAGCCTTGGCACTTCCCTGCTGGTTCGCTTCGAGCGACTTGGCAACCTTGACGATCTCAACGAGAGTATTCAGGTTCCGGGGAGGCAGTAACCATGTGTTCAAGTGATGATGTTCAACGAAATCGAGCTACTTAAACGGCCTTGCTAATAGCTTTCGGCGTCGCTTTCAGCATCTCGGTAACATGAACGACCTTGACCAGGCCATCCTGGCGGCGAAGCAGGCTATCGCATTCCTTCCTCATGGCCATCCCTCGAGGGCCTGGAGGTTGATGGGTTTGGGCAATACCCTCCGCAACCGCTTCAGCCGACTGAACAACCTTGCAGACCTCAACGATGCGATCTCTGCGCAAGAAGAGGCTCTGATACTCTCCCCAGATGACCACAGTTCAAAGGTTTCGCTGTTATATAACCTCGCGGACAACCTGAAGGTCCGCTACGAAGAACTTGGGGACAATGATGTCTATGATCAAATGATTGGTCTTTATGAATTGGCTGCATGCTCAAACACTGGTTTTGCCAGTGCCCGCTTCGATGCTGCCGTAATGTGGGCTGAGCTCCAGAAGGTCCACAAGCTGCAAAAGATATCTTCAACCCTCGATGATGTATCTTCGTCCTTGAGCGCATGACAGGGCCCTACCTTGGTCCCCCCGAGTTGCCACCTGAACTGGGGTCGCTTGTATTCCGCTTCCCGGATGACCCCGACCGCGGATATCTAGTTCTGCCTCCCGAAATTCTGGTTGACTCCCTGCCAGCCTACACTGCAGCCCTTGACCTCCTACCTGAATTGACATGGCTTGGATCGAGTATTGAAGACCGTCATCACCGCATCTCACCAGTGGGAGAGGTGATTAGGAATGCCGCTGCGACTGCTATCGGTACCCACCAGTATGGCAAGGCAATCGAGTGGTTGGAACAGGGACGTTCCATTATCTGGGGTCAGATCCTCGAGCTTCGTACATCGTGAATACTCTCAAGGAAGAACACCCTGCACTTGCAGAAAAGTTTGTGGCCCTCTCTTCGCAGCTGGACAGCGCTGCAAAGCAGGATGAAATTTCTGGGGCCATGTGTGTGGAGCAGGAGTCAGAAACACAGAGCTATCATGGGGCCGCCCATTCATGGAATTTGCTCCTGAAGCAGATCCGTGCATTGGACAAATTCGAGAGGTTCTTGTTACCGAAAACCATGTCCGAGCTTTCGCTTGCTGCTAAACATGGGCCTGTGGTCATTCTCAGCATTGAGGCAGTCAAATGTGTTGCCCTTGTCCTTGTGCCTGGACTAGATGAGAAAGTCTTCCTGTTGTACATGGAGATGCCAGACTTCAGGAGCACAGATGCACGAGCTTGGGGGAATCCCTCCGCTCTCTGTTGCATGGCGCTGGGCGCGGCGAGAGATTGGCGGGCCAGCGGAGGGAAAGATAGATTCGGAGGCCGAATTTGCAAGCATTCTCTCCCAACTTTGGATACAAGTCGCCAAGCCTGTCCTCGAGGGACTCCACCTAAATGTGAGCTAATTTGAGTGAACAGGACAACTGTGTCTAACTACCGTTGCAGACTCCGTCGCGGGAGAACCTACCACGCATCTGGTGGTGTCCTACTGGTCCCCTGACATCTCTGCCCATCCATGCCGCAGGTCTTTATGGTGAAGATGATATATTTGGTTCGAAGTTGTCCGACTTTGTAATTTCTTCGTACACGCCCTCCCTGACTGCCTTGATCGAGGGATTTCGAGAACGACCGCACTCCCAAGAAGGAATTCAACTACTTGCTGTGGCTCAACCATTCACGGAGGGACACAGCAATATTCCAGGTACCGGAAAGGAGGTTGACAATATCCAACGGCTCTCTCAGGCGACAGCTGATAAAATTCCCGTTATTCAATTGGTGGGGAATGATGCAACTGTGGAAAGTATCCAGCACGGGATGAAATCCTCCTCGTGGGTGCACTTTGCATGCCACGGTGTGCAAAACATCTCTGAGCCGACTAAGAGTGCGCTCTTGCTCACCGGCGGATCTCGATTGACGCTCTCGAGCATTATCAAAATGTCACTCCCGCAGGCAGATTTTGCATTCCTCTCCGCATGCCAGACTGCCACGGGCACCGAAGCACTGCAGGAGGAGTCAGTTCACCTTGCAGCAGGGATGTTGCTCGCAGGATACCGGAGTGTTATTGGGACAATGTGGGCAATTGGGGACGACGATGCCCCACAGGTCGCTGAAGATGTTTACAAACATCTGTTCAAAACATCCCCACCCGATCCAACTCGGGCAGCGGAAGCCTTGCATCTTGCTGTCGGGAAGCTTCGGAAAAGCTCTGGCGGAAAGAAGTCATTCTTCCATTGGGTACCATTTATACATCTCGGAGCCTGATGCTTTGCTAGGGTGGATTTATATAGGATATATGTTTCCATTTCTGCATTACCGTAGATCTGACTGTCGTAGCCGTCCTTTATCTACCCCAGACATATTGTCTGTATCAAAATCCCGAACCAAACACTGTGGCAGCGCGACTTGCCTCGCTCGTCGCCTGCGGGCTTCGGGCCGAGTGCACGCGCAAGCTAATCATACTACCACAGTGCGTACAATTTCCGCACCGCTCCTTCAACGTGTCCTTCGTGTCCATTTTAGCTCCAAACAAGATTCACACACCCTCCATCCCAATTCAAATTTCAACTATATGACCCATATTCTTCCGGCTGCACTGCTAAGATATTTATCTCCACATTCTCTCGACATCACGCGCTTCGAAGCCAAAACCAGTTTGATCCAAGATTATACCATGTACAGTATTCCATTTTGCATTTCATCCATTCATTTTGATTATTCCTACCTTGATATATACTCCCCATCTCGTAGCAATCCCAACACGAAGGTTGTTGCCGATGCCGCTAACCCACTCGGATCACGCTGGGGATTGATCTCGAGATGGATTGGGCAGCTTTACTTCTCGGCGCTGAGCGGGGCAGCGTGTGTCTCCCTATCTGTCTTTGCATGTACCCCGGTGTATTCAGCGGGTTGAGGCAGTAGCTTAACCGCGGGGTTTAGAACGGACACTTTACGTATATTTACAGGTTTCGGCCGGTTTCTATGTTACGTACGATCCCTCTCTCCTCCGTACCCACACCGTAGAAAGTAAAATCTTGACCTAGGTAAAAAGGTTAACAGAAAGTAATTAAATCAGTAGCCAAATCCAACATTGTAGAAAATTGGTCTTTCCCTTGGGTACGAAACTTTTGTGGAAATGGAGAGAGGGAAATTTGTTCCGGTACTGTACTATTTCAACCAAGTGTTCACTGGGTGTGACCTGTGACCTCAAGTGTTCATATTGCCTTTTTGAGCGATTTTTCGGGGTTTCCTGGCGCCAAAATAGCCCATTTTGCGCGAAAACCTCGATTCAAAAGGCCCGGGACCTGTGACCAATGTCAAAACTGTTCAGTTCAGGCGACGCTTGACCTGTGACTTGAACACTTGGTTGAAATAGTACAGTATGATAGAATTGTGGTATTCTCAGGATATACGAGTCGACATAATTGTCGATATTGACTTTCCCCTTGATCCATTCATTCTTTTGCACGAAAGAGAATCAAAGTGGGACTTGCATTCAGCTCGGAGGAGATTTTCAAGGCTCCAACTAAGACCCCACACCTTATTTTCCTCCGTTCAACTGTGTGCTCACAGTTAGGATTCCTTGTTCCAATATTCAAATGTTGGACGCAGCTCGCCCGTGTTTACATCAGACTTTTGACATTTGATTTGCGAGCTTGAACAAGGTCAAACAAGCCCCGAAAAGGCCCGGAAAGCTGGCAAGATCACAAAGTGGCAAACCTATGTCCGGATTTCACAAGCTCCAAATTTTCGGCTAAAAATGAGAACACTATGGGTGCTTCTGAGTATGGTTGTTGGTGCAGAGACATATGCTGAGGATCGTGGGGAAGGGATTCATTGATACATACTGATCCTCCAATTTAAGGGGGGGTATATTCCTCCCTTGCGACCTTGTCTGAGCTTTTCGACTTGTCGCTTAGCGTTGCCAAGCCTACAAGCCGGAACAAGATGCAATCAAAATGTCAAAACCCTGATGTAAACTTAGAGAAACACCCATTCACCTGTGCAGATCATACACCTCGCAGGCGCAAAGCCACAAGGGTGCCGACCCAACTGGAGCCTGGGGGAGCCTTACCAGAGCAAGAAGCAAACCGACACAGCGCAGGCAGTCTGCCCAAACCTGCGCACACAGGGGCAGTCTTCGGTGCTCTGTTCCGGCTGTCCCATCGCGCGGTAGCCATTGTTCGCGTAATCAACGGAATTCAGGAGGTCGGTGAAATGGGAATGAGAACGAACCGGCCCTAGGTCGCCGCCGCGGGAAGGCTCAAATGAACGAAGGACTCCCCGATCCACATAGTAACAGTTGTCGGGATTTTGGTCCACGGACGTAGACGGACGAGGCTGGTTGGAGCGCGGGGAAAGACCGGAAATATGACCTGACCTTGAGTCGAACAAGGGACGCCCAACTTGCATTCAATTTGAATTACATCATATTGGGTTAGGTGCGAACCGCTTCGTATCCAGGTCTCATTTCCTGTTATTGTAACATGAATCTAGTCTCTCCTAGACAGACACTACAACAAAACGACGCTCGTACCTCGCGTCTTGTTACATGAATCAGTGCATGAGCTGCAAGAGATGGGCAGAAAAAGCAGCGCACAAGAAGCATGACCTGGCCTTGAGTCGAACAAGGGACACCCAACCTGCAGTCCGTAGGACTCACGGCATGTTGGGTTGGATGCGAGCGGCTTCGCGTCCAGGTCATATTATCTACTCTTCTAACCTGGATTAATGTGTGAGCTGAAAAGACACTGAAAGAAATGACTATTGTCAAGCAGCACGACCTGGCCTTGAGTTGAACAAGAGAGTCCCAACTTGCCCGAGAAGTAAAGGTGGTTATGTGGAGCCGCTTAGCGTCCAGGTCTTCTTCTCTACTATTCGAACCTGGTTTAGCGGGTGATCTCGAAGAGGTAGCTGGGGAAAAAGGTATCAATGTGGGTATGACCTGGCCTTGATTCGAACAAGGGATTCCCAAGTTACAGTCATAGTAATGCTATATAGGTTGGGTGCGACAGGTCTTATTTCCTAGTATTTAGGTGTGTGAGTTCCAAGGGAGACGGAAGAGAAATCCCCAACTTTTATTTTCCCAAGCACGATGTAGGCTGGGTGCGAGCCCCTGGTCGTCCAGGTCTAATTACTTGCTTTGGAGCCTGAATTAGCGGGGGAGTTGGAACATTACCCCAGTGTGAAAAATTTCGAAGATACACACGTATGACCTGGCCTTGAGTCAAACAAGGAACTCCCAACTTGCATTCGATTGGGATCACGGCATGTTGAATTGGGTGCGAGCCACTTCGCGTCCAGGTCTTGCGTCTTAGATCGAGAAGCTGACTCGGGGACTCAGTTCAACACATGTAGCAGTGTTGCGGCGGAATAAAAATTAAACCATTTGCTCACCATGACCTGGCCTTGAGTCGAACGAGGGATTCCCAGCGCCTCGCGCACCTATTTTAAGTAGGATGGGTGCGAGCCGCTTCGCATCCATCTTATTTTATGTGCCCGGAACCTCGATATACGCGCGAGCTTGAGCATCAGAAGTTGGATCCATGATGTTCGTGGGTCTGAGTCAAGAGAGCCGCGGCATCTCTGCCGCCGGATGCCGTTGCGCAACAGAGGCATACGCATCAGCACCGCCTTTCTGCTTCGCCAAACCTTCGTCGCCGAACAACGAAGCAAAACGATTTCGATCCAGTCTTTCTGTTTGCTTGCGATGGGTTCAGATGTCCAACTCGGAGCTCCCATCGCGTCCGGAACGCGAATACTGGGAATAATTCGGCATGGAAGCTATCGACTCCGGCCGCGGACGTGGAATGACCTGCGGCTTGAGCTCAGAACGCGCTGCTAGCCCACGACGGTAAGCATCCGTATTCCTTTATCTTCTCCCGGACGTGTTTGCTTCTGGTTCCAGACCACCCCGCTTCTCTAGTCACTCCTTCACTCCGTCTCCATTGCCCCATGCTCATCCTCCGCAGGACGCCCCAGCACGCCCGCCCCGTTCGCGCGACCTGCGCTCCAGCGGCACCGGCGCGAAGCAGACGCACGGCGCTCGAGCGCCCCAGGACTCGTGTGCGCACCATCCTAATACAAGTCATCCGCGGACAGTCGCCTCGACACAGACGCATTCTCCCTCGCGCAGCGCAGCCCCTTGTTCACCTGCGCGCGTCGCACTCGAGCGCTCCAGCACCGCTGGCCTGCCCTCGACGCCCGCCAACGCCGAGGACCAGACACACCCGCCACCTAGCACCACGCGGGTAGGGCTGTATACAAATAAGGCTGCGTCCCGCACCACATGTCGTCTAGGATGTGCGCGGAAGATGTGCACTGTATGCAAGCAACGGCGTAATCGCGAGGGAGGAAGTGGTGCAGCGCGAAAGTCATGCGCAGGCAGTGGTACAGTGTGTGCACCGCCATAGGAGCGCCAGCGGGGATGGGGGCGGGGTGCGAGCGGGAATCGGGGACCGCACGTCAGCCCGCCACGTCGGGTACGGGTACGGGTACGGGTACGGGGAGACGCAACGGCACCGCAGGCGAAAGAGGTCAGGCGCACGGACGGATAGGACGATGGGTAGCGCACCTTCAGGTTCGCAGGGTGCGGCTTAATCAGGTACGAGCGCCATTCCCGCCTCCCATCGATACTTCGAGACGAAGGCACGCCGAATCAGCATCTCCGCCTTTCCACGCCGCCGTCCGGGACCCCGCGGGCTGCCGTGCTGTTAACAGACGCGCCCAACATCGATATCGCGGGTGAAGGCCCGGTGCTCGGGCGGACGAGAAGGACGCTCGTGGACGGCGTGGCCGCACGTGTACCCGTGGGATTGACCATCAATGCATAACGGACGGAGGCGGGGTCGCTCGCGGCACGGACGGTGGATCGCAGAGGAGCGCGTCGAGGTCGAAAGCGGGCGCACGGAAGACGCGGGGTGCAAGGAAGAGGCGCGCGACCGCCGTCGTTTCTCCTGCTGGACTCGAGACGCGAGCATTTGTTCCCTGCAGCCCGCGGCGAGCCCGTGTGGTCGTATTCGGAGTCGAGTCTGCGCTTTGGGCGTTCTCCGGAATAGTACTATCGATTGGGTCTAGAATGAGTCGTCCCGCAGCGAGGGAGTCGGAGCAACGACGAGCGCGAGGTGGAGGCAAACGGAACGGCTACGCGGCCCGATTGCCGATACGCATCAACGCGTCATTTGTCACTGTCAAACCCTCTTGTCCTCGAACCACCCGCGTCGCTGCACGGAACCGCCCTCTAAGCGCCTGGCTCTCTTTGTGCGATTTCCCGCGACATCTGTACTGTTTATTATCCGCCCAGCGCCCTCCTGGCTTCTTGGTGCTGTCAGTTCCGAGCATCTAGGATGCCCACAACAGTCTCAGATACCGCCGCCACCACATCGACCTGCACAGGGAGGAAATACGCAAGCGGCCTGGCACGCATTTCCCTACCAGTACCAAGGTGCGTTCCGTGCTCTCGCTTTCTGCGTGCCTCTCCTTTCTTGTTTGTCATGCAATATTGATTGCAAGCCCAGGTGCGACACGGGCTCTGGCGTTTCTTATGCACGGTGACACCACTTGGAAGCAGCCATGTTCGGCTGTTCACCCGCACCGGCCTGTCGCTCAGCGAGGCCCCTGTCAGTGGCGGCTGGCAGTGGTCGTCGCATTCTCTGCGCTGCCCGGAGGATGCATCATAGGCCTCTATCCCGCGTCCCGATTTTCACCTCGTTCCTCCCCGAAGGAAAACCTTTCCCTGCGCCGTCGTATTTTCCTTTCCTCCTCATTCTAGATCCTCCTTTCTTTTTCCCCCCATCCCGCTTCTTGCTTGCAATCGTCCGCTCGTGTTCTTCGCCCCCCCGCGCACCGAGATCCCGCGAGCAGTTCGTCGCTGAGCTCGCCTATGCGCACAAAACGCTGCACGCGGGCGTGCATCCGGATCTGACACCGTTGGCGACGAAACGGGAAGCTGGATATGGGTCCGCGCGCGTCGTTTCCGTGCGCTCAGCTAGTGGATATGTGGAGCGTGGGAGGTGGTGCTTCGGTGCGTTTCCCTTTGGAACAACGCATATGTGTCTGCGATGCGCTCTGCCGCCTTGAATTTGCCGCGCTGGCGGAGTAAGAGGCTGCGGCCCTTCCGGACGCACTATCGCGCTTTCGCCCCGTTCGTCCTTGCGTGCACGCTTCCAAGCCGTCTTCCTCCGTGTGCATACTCTCGATCGAGTGGTTCCGGGACGCGACGTGTGAGCGTGTGCACGTGGGTGTAGCACCGCGGGTGTTAGCTCTTGATGTGCGCGTGCCGGATCGTATTCGAGGGACCGGGAGCGCCCGCAGATCGGGTGCGAGAGCCTGCGGTGCTGGAGGGATGCGGTGAGCAAGGAGTCACAACCACGCGCCGCATACGCGTCGCATCCCGCTTCAAATTTGAATTCGGCGTGCGTACGGAACCCCATCTCGTTCTCCAGCGTTAAATCTGTGTACGGTGTAGGACCAAAAGCGCTTCTTTATCCTACCTGATGTATATCTGTACAAGTCCGTGAATATAATCTACCTGCAGACATTTAAATAGGGAACTTGAGGTCGGCGAGGAGTCGGAAGTCCGGACCGCGCGAAGCAACGACGGCGTCCAACAAGTCTTCGCGTGGTCCGTCCAACACTTCTGTCTCGGAACCTTCCTGCAGCATCCTCGTCGAGTGCCGATGCGTGAATACCACTGAATACCACGCCATGAGACCGAAGCTGGTACTACTAAGCTTCGCAATTCTGCTGCGTGAATTTCCAGTTGTGGCAGGACGTGGACAAACTCGGTGCGCACTCTGTCGTCTGGCCGCTTCTAGTGCTTTGACGATCGCAGTTCTTCTTCGAGTCTTGGGTTCCCTTTGTTATCCGTCGCCTTCGCCTCGCGCTGCCCCGCCCGCCTTGATCGCACTCGCGAGTCTTTGTTGATTGACAAGCAAACCTGTGTTTCTGGTCCCACGCTGCAGGATTATCACTCCCCGTTGTGAATTATAATATTACAACCTACTTTCGCGGCTCGCTCTTAGATTGCCCGATCCTTGTCACGTTATCCATCCGTCGCCTTATTTTCGTTCTGGAAAATACGCATCTTGGAGGTATCTTCCTCTCGCCCCTCCTTTGGCTATCTGGATCCGGGAATCTGCATCGCAACTGTCTTCGCCTGTCTGCGTCCGATGCTTCGGCCTCGTGTTTAGTATTATTAGCCATATTGCTCGATGTTCTTGGTTCTTCCCGATACGCACGGAGTCGCTCACAAGAATTACATTGTTCGCAATTGCATATACATAAAGTGTAAGACGATACGCGGAAAGAGAAAAACGGGACCAGTTATGAGTCGCTAAAAATACGAGACCTCGTTGAGTTCCGAGGCCGACTATTTTTGGTTGCTGTGCGTGGCCGGCGTGGGCTGTGCGAATGTGGCGTGGCACGCATCTCCCAGCATCTCACCTTCCTCCACCATGTCGACCGCCCACACCACTCCAGCAGCATCCAACTCCACTCGACGGAGGGCATTCCATGTTCTCAGACCTTCCTCAGAATCCAAATTGGACTGGCTAGAGACTTCGCTTACGACCGCTAAGGGAATTACGGCGGCGGCCGAATGCCTACCGTTTCCCTACGTGAAAGGTGTTTTCGGGCTGGTCGTAATCATCCTGGAGACAGTCGAGGTTCGTTAGTTGTGGAGTTGCATCTAAAAAGTGGTCAACTTTGACCACCCATAGAAAGTGAAGAAGAACCGAGACGACGTGAAAGAACTCTGCGACAATGTCATGGAAATCGTCAGGATCATACAGGACCAGCTGTCGTCGCATGGGGATACAGCTGCTGTCAAGTTCAAAGGGCTCTGCGAAGATCTTGAAGGGTGGGTGTGAATATTATGTACATCCTCAGGCTGATGTTACTCTGTCAGTGTATTGCAGGGCATTTTGAAAGCAGTGCAGCAGATGCAAGCAGAGCCCCAAGGGTTCAGAAGTCGCTTTAAAGAAGTCGTGAAGCTCGGTAGTGTTGCAGATGAAATAGCTGGCCATCGGGTTAGAATCCAGGAACTGCGGTCTAATTTCCTCGTATGTATATTCCACCTTGCGCAGATTTTTCTGACAGAGCTTTCAGCTTATGGCGGCCATTGATACCAATTTGCATCTCCACAAGGCCCTCTCAATGGGGATACCATCCAGTATGATTTATTCCCCTTCAATTACCGCAACCTGAGCAGATTTAGGCTTGCCTCCCACTCAGGTCACTCACAGCATCACCAAATGTCCTCCTCCTTCGAGGATCTTTCACGGGCGACAAATCATCCTCGACAAGATGCATCAATTTTTTGAAGCGGAGTTGGAGATACAGCATATTTTCCTGCTGCATGGACTGGGTGGTGCTGGAAAGACACAAACTGCCCTGAAATTCATCCAGGAATGCTCATCTAGGTGGGTTCATCTATCCCTTGTGCCGAACTCTGACCAAACTTCCATGCAGTTTCTCTGATATCTTTCTCGTTGACACCAGTACACTCGAGACAATTGACACAGGCCTCAAGAACATAGCTGCCACAAAGAATGTGGGCAGCACTACAGATGATGCTCTCCAATGGCTCAGTAGCCAACCTTCAAAATGGCTGCTTCTCTTTGACAATGCAGATGACCCAAGCATCAATCTATACAGATTTTTCCCTCCCTGCACTCACGGCAATATCTTGATCACATCTCGGAATCCGGGACTTCGAATGTATGCTGGATCACATTCCCTTGTCTCAGATATGGAGGAACTGGATGCTGTGGAACTGCTGCTTAAAAGCGCTAGTGAAGACATCACAGCTGGCAATAAAGTGATTGCCGCTGAAATAGTAAAGGTGAGCCATTATCAAATACACATGTTTGAAGCACTCACTATCCATGGTTTAAGGCACTTTGGTATCTGCCACTAGCCATCATCCAAGCTGGTGCTTTCATCTCAAAGTCTGGAGTACTTGACAAATACTTGGACCTATATAAAGAGAATCAAGCCAAATTATTGAGAGAGAAGCCTACTCAGTCTCATACTGATTATGCCTGGACCGTGTATACAACCTGGCAGATCAGCTTTGACCAGCTCAGCCAACCAGCTAAAACCCTATTGCAGCTTTGGTCATTCCTTCACCATGAAGGGATCTCTGAGGACATATTTTCCCGTGCTTCAGCTTATGAACCTCACAGTCACCCGAGTGGTCCATCACAAGAGGAACTACTTGAACCAATTAAATTCATATCACAATTCATAGACACTGCTGGTGTCTGGGACTCTCTCCACTTCATCGAGGCTACAACAGAAATGAAATCATATTCTTTGGTCAACTTTGATCCAAACAAGAAATCATTTTCTGTCCATCCCCTAGTTCATAGCTGGACTAGAGCTACACTCACACATCCAGAATCCTATCATGATTCTATGGTTGCCATAGTGGGGATGGCAATTGCGGATATTCCATGGCAAGACATGACACTGACTAGTTCAAAGCTTCTGCCCCATGTTGATTCCTTACTAAGTGGGAATGGTAATGTCAAACCTGATTTTCGTCATGAATACGGAACATTGTACAGGTGGGCAGACAGACTAAAAGATGCAGAGCAGCTGGGCCTTGCAGTTGTGGAGTGCCGCAAAGGGATTCTGGGGGATTCCCATCCAGATACCCTGTTTGCCACCAGCAGTCTGGCATCAACATATCACCAATTGGGCCGGTTGAAGGAGGCAGAGGAGCTGGAAATTCTGGTGCTTGAAAAGCGGAGGAAAATCCTGGGAGAGGACCACCCAGACACCCTGCATGTCATGGGAAATCTGGCATTAACATATTATCAGTTGGGTCAGTTGAAGGAGGCAGAGGAGCTGGGAGTTGTGGGGCTTGAAAAGTGGAGGAAGATCGTAGGAGAGGACCATCCAGACACCCTGCTTGCCATGAGCAATCTGGCATCGACATATCACAAGTTGGGTCAGTTGAAGGAGGCAGAAGAGCTGGATGTTGTGGTGTTTGAAAAGCGGAGGAAGATCCTGGGAGAAGACCATCCAGACACCCTGCATGCCATGGGCAATCTGGCATCAACATATCACAAACTGGGTCAGTTGAAGGAGGCAGAGGAGCTGAAAGTTGTGGTCCTTGAAAAGTGGAGGAAGATCCTGGGGGAGGACCATCCAGACACCCTGCATGCCATGGGAAATCTCACAGGAACATACTATGCTCTGGGGAGATTTCCAGAGGCAGAAACACTTTGTGTTAACCTCCTTGCAAAGTGCAGAGCTGTCCTCGGTGATGACCATCCAGATACCCGACGAACACTTTCCAATCTAGCAACTACCCGACGAGCAATATATGGCTCTAGCAACAGAAACTGGCTCAAGAGGTTCTTCAGACTGACTCATGTATAGTACCATAGTGACTCTTATGTATATGTTGACAGTGTCAATTTTGTGTTTTTCAATTCATATTACTGCTCTAATCTCTGTGCAAGTACCCAGGCCTGATGTGAGTTTTGCAGACATCATCACCATAGAAGGGAGCAGCAAGATCACTCCATCCCACTGTTGAAACAGAATTGATATATAGACCCTGGAGGGAGCTCCGACACATGAGTGGAGGACCACAGCAAGACAAATTCAGGAAGGAAAAAAATGAGCAGGCATTTCGGATAACAGGGCTGAAGCTAATCGGAATGATCAGACAGTTTTGCTCGCAGAAATTCCTGGACAAAAATTGAACATTGCGGTCCAGATCTGGACTGAATCGGTAGGTATGGCATTGCTGAGTCATCATGTGAGTTGTGCAGTATCTGAAAATGTAGGTACATGAGTACATTTTATCCAGTTCCTGTGTTTATACACAAGGAGGATAACCAAATAACTAGTGGCCAAACATTGAGAAAATATGGAGAAAGTATTTACAATAACTATTGCATGTTCCTGCCCAGAAAATGTGGAAGCATATTCATAATGGTTTGTCTATAATGTGGGACAGAATATGTGGCACACATTCAAAGTATCTTTTGTGTTTGTTGTGGATGCCTTTACAATAGGTTTACCCAAATATTACAGATGTCCAAGGGGGAAATATGCTGAAGACTTTTGAAATAACTTTTCAATAACTGTCTGCTACATACCCAAAATTGAAGTAAAATGGATACCTAATCGTTCTCTGATATCTTCCAGGGTCTCTTTCCTGTGTTTTCAGAGTATATGGCCACAGAATATCTTGAACATGCACAGAAGAGAAGAAAGATAAATTTCAAATCTCTTCTGCATGTTCACTCATAGAAAATGTGAAACTCATTCAAAGCGTTTTTCAGGGGTGCTCTAGATGTCTTTTAGAGTTTGTGATGAATTTCTTCAGCATACTTGGGGCCACAATAATGGAAAGACATGGAAGGCTACTTAAAAATTTCTTTCTTGTGACTGACCGGAGAACACTCAAAAGGTTTGTGGAAAATCTATTGTATAGCTTCTATCTATGTTTTGCATCCATGTTCAAGATCCTTCCAGAGTATCCAGTGTGATTGAGGCATGAACATGTCAGAAATATTCAAAATCTTTCCAAAATCAATGGACACAAGATACCAGAGAGATACTGTGACATTGTCACACCATATGCTCTCAGTACCTTCCAAAAGATAAGCAACCAGACACATTGACTGAATTAGGGAACAGATATTTAAAATGCTTAAATGAGAATGATGGAACAGATATTGTAGGGGTTTACATGCAATGTGCTGCAGACAGATATTTAAAGGTCACCTCTGCTAGATATGGAGAACTTATGTAGACAGTGCCCAGCGGCATATCAAATTCTCAATGGCTATCCATGGCTATGGCAAATTCTTGACCCTAGCTGTTTATCATGCATACAACTTTGTTACAAACTTTCAATTTCTGATGCTTTGAATAGGTCATTTAGTTCTCAACTTCAGTTCAATCCCCACATATCTGATGGAGGAGTTGGAGTTGAATACACAGGCATCAATCTGTATGTAGAAATGTGAATACAAATAGAGGTCAAACAGAGCATAGAGCAAGTACAAGTTAGTTGAGGTAACAACAAGTCTGAGTCCCGGATCCATCCGTCCATTCACATCAATGGGCGGACACGTGCTGGCATGGCTACAGTAGCGTGGGCACAGGCTGCCCCTTGCTCACCTACTGGTAGCCTTAAGGGCAATAAAACTGGGGTCTATCCAGCTCAGACCCTCCATTTCATTAGCTGGGCTCAAGAATTGCGTGCAAATTCCCGGCACACAAGGACCTGGTGGAAACTCGACAGGGGTCGAGAATCTTGGTCAAGAATTTGCAGCCTGAAAAATCACAAAGATCGGGTTTCAAACATTTGCTGCCTGGGTCGAGAGATCAATGTTGCTGCTTGCAACAGCGAGAATTCGTTGAAAACTCACCCCAGCGTCGAGAATTGCTGCCTAGGTCGAGATATCAATGTTGCTGCTTGCAACAGCAGAAAACTCACCCCAGCGTTGGGAATTGGCCAAAAACTCACCCCTACGTCGAGAATTGCTGCCTGGGTCGAGGGATCAATGTTGCTGCTTGCAACAGCGAGAATTTGTTGAAAACTCACCCCAGCGTCGAGAATTGCTGCCTGGGTCGAGAGATCAATGTTGCTGCTTGCAACATCAAGAATTGGTTGAAAACTCAACCCACAAGTTGCAGTATATTCCATTGTTCAGTGAAAGATTTGAAACCAACTCTTTCTGATTTTTCACCAGTTTTTTCACCGAAAGCCTTGAGATCTTCAACCAGTGAGTCTCCATAGAACTCGCCATGGGCAATGAAACTGGGGCGTATCCAGCTAAGGCCTGCCATTTCATCTGCTGGCGTCAAGAATTGCGAGGACCTGGTGGAAATTCAACATGTGTCAAGAATTGCATCAAGAATTCCCAGCCCACATAAATCTTGCTGAGCGCGATGAAACTTGGTTGTATCCAGCTCAGGCCCTCCATTCCATCTGCTGGCATCAAGAATTGCCTGCGAAATTCCCCGCACACATGGACCTGGTAGAAATCCAACAGAGGTTGAGAATCTTGCCAAGAATTTGAGTGAGCTATGCTTGCCTGGGAAGCGGCACAAAGGGATTGTACACCGCCGTATACATCCAGTACACTGCATCCGTGCAGTACAGTGGGCAGGGGTCAATATTTACCAGGCAAGTGCAACTGAATGTACAAATAGTCAGTTTTGCTAATGACAGACAATAGCAGTGAATGACTGATCGATATCGCGCCACCAACATGTCGCAAGGAGAATTATAAACTAGGCTAATGACCGAAATCCGGCGAAGAAAATGGACTGGGAGAGTCCCATGAAGGAAATCAGAAAATTGAGAAATTATTTGATATGCCGCTGGGCACTGTCTACATAAGTTCTCCATATCTAGCAGAGGTGACCTTTAAATATCTGTCTGCAGCACATTGCATGTAAACCCCTACAATATCTGTTCCATCATTCTCATTTAAGCATTTTAAATATCTGTTCCCTAATTCAGTCAATGTGTCTGGTTGCTTATCTTTTGGAAGGTACTGAGAACATATGGTGTGACAATGTCACAGTATCTCTCTGGTATCTTGTGTCCATTGATTTTGGAAAGATTTTGAATATTTCTGACATGTTCATGCCTCAATCACACTGGATACTCTGGAAGGATCTTGAACATGGATGCAAAACATAGATAGAAGCTATACAATAGATTTTCCACAAACCTTTTGAGTGTTCTCCGGTCAGTCACAAGAAAGAAATTTTTAAGTAGCCTTCCATGTCTTTCCATTATTGTGGCCCCAAGTATGCTGAAGAAATTCATCACAAACTCTAAAAGACATCTAGAGCACCCCTGAAAAACGCTTTGAATGAGTTTCACATTTTCTATGAGTGAACATGCAGAAGAGATTTGAAATTTATCTTTCTTCTCTTCTGTGCATGTTCAAGATATTCTGTGGCCATATACTCTGAAAACACAGGAAAGAGACCCTGGAAGATATCAGAGAACGATTAGGTATCCATTTTACTTCAATTTTGGGTATGTAGCAGACAGTTATTGAAAAGTTATTTCAAAAGTCTTCAGCATATTTCCCCCTTGGACATCTGTAATATTTGGGTAAACCTATTGTAAAGGCATCCACAACAAACACAAAAGATACTTTGAATGTGTGCCACATATTCTGTCCCACATTATAGACAAACCATTATGAATATGCTTCCACATTTTCTGGGCAGGAACATGCAATAGTTATTGTAAATACTTTCTCCATATTTTCTCAATGTTTGGCCACTAGTTATTTGGTTATCCTCCTTGTGTTAGTGCCACCAATGGATTCTGGGTTACACATGAAGAGAGTAATTGGGAAAATGTCCTGGAATGATTTGTGCAGGGAATTCTCAGGATAGGTTGAACCAGGCTAGCAGAAAAAATGGACGATGATTGATATCACCGGCCTCAATGTCGCCATTGATGAAAATGAAAAGGTTGAGATCAGCTCGTGATTTTACATGTGCCCGGTGAGAGTGGTTCAATCTGATGCACATTAGCCTGCAATATTGCTCTGGTATGAAGTTGATTACGAGTACTTATAGTAATCGTTATTTAATCAATCGACATGAGGTTTTCAGGTCTCGGTGAAAAGTGTCCCATCTCAAGATTGCAATGCAAAATAGGGGCTGTGCTATTGTATTTAGTTGCTGTGTTGAAGGCATAATAGTGGCTGTCCTTTAAATCTGCTTCAAATTTTGTGAAGACGTAGTGGCTGTGTTCTTGCTTTGTAATTAGGTGCCAATTGTCGGCTGCGTTCGACTACCGCCAGGTGTCTTTCTTTTTTACATATTTTCATCCTTGCCTCTCTCGCGCACTTGAGCAGTTATTTTTGAGCAGAACATTTTCGAAATCCTTTCTTTTTGCTCCCATACAATTTTCAGTGTGCAAATTGACCTGTTACTTCTGGTTTGCATTCAATTCTATGTGGCTGTGTCTATCTGTTTGGTCTCGGCGGATTTCCCCGCGGCCCTCCACCCTTCCAGATTCGTAATGTCAACTTAAATCACGCCGGCCTACCATTATGTATATCAGATATACATGCCTACCCAAAAATGGCCGGTGTCCGGCCATATACCGCGTGTTCAGGTCGATACCCACCAAAATCTGTCGTGGACACGTGCAGCTTTCTCACGGTAGTTATGCTTGGCTGAGTCAATTTTTTTTTGTGGTCACAGATCTCGACTAGTCTCTAACAATTTTAGCCAGATGTTCTTTAATGTGACTTTAATCATTGGACCGACCCATTTAGTCCATGAATTCATCAGGGATAAAATACAGCTGTTTGCATAATTCCGTGAAAACCCGAAAAAGTGTCGTCACGTGGATGATGCCGAATGTTGCCGAGGAATTCCCAATGCGCCAACTGCCCCCAATTCCGACCGATTCATTCAATGGACATGAAGAAGCTTGCATTATCAACCCCTCTCTGGGGATAAAATGATGCGCCCGGAAAGTCTGAATCCCGACACCTCGGCAAAACTCGGCAAAAGGTATGTGATGGCGCAAACTTTTTATCGGGTTTTTCACGGACTTGTGCAAACGGGTGTAAGTCACTGACACATCCCCATTTCATCTGGCGCAATCACTTCTGTGTCAAGATGTAGTAAGAGTTGTCGTTCGAAATCCAAAAGTGGTGGGATAAATAAACATAATAAAGATAATAAATCGCAATAAAAGTTGCCGAAAGTTGCCGCTCATCAGCTTACATAAGCCTGATATCTGACATCGCCAGATGCCCTCCAGGAGATCCAAACACCCATCCTAACCCCTTCAAAATTTCGAACCTGCGACATGATTTATTCTGAAATTTTCTCGGGCCTCAGAAGTATTGGCCAGGAGGTTGGAGAGGAAACAATAAAACAAGATCCATTTCCCGATACCACTCCCGGCAGAGTTTGACTTCAGATCAAATGGCATACTCCTGTTTGGGGCAGCCAGATCAAGTGTCTCCCGTCTGCCTCCCACATCGCCGTGTGATGTGGAATACTGTTCAGAACCACTGAGGAAGTACTCTCAACCATTTTCCAGCATCTCACAGGTTGATCTTCCAAAATTTGGCCTGCCGGCAACAATTGTTTCTTCTCGGTGTTCAGCGGATCCATGGTGAACAAGGCCCAAGATTTGCATTTTCAGATATGATGTGTTCTATGCTTCATTCCCTACATTCTGACTGTCTCCGGCAGCTGAAATCTTCCCTGGTGGGCTGTATCATTACCCATTTGATAGTTTGTGGATTCTGGCCAATCTCTGGCATTGCCTTCTCATACTTCTCTGGTATTTCAGAGGTCAGTCGTACATCATCCAGCACCATCTAAGATGCCATTCCCTAGAAATCCTCGTGCACAGAGTATAGGGAAACACTGAGAAAACAAAATGCAACACCCCTGGTTTTCAGGTTATGGCAAAGGTAGGTTTTTTTGTTTCACCCATATAGTGGCCTTAACATACTTCTAAGGACAATATCTAGATATTTGATGCAGTAGTATATTTTATAGAGGCCCAAATCTGTTCAAAACGGGCAAAGAAGTAAAGGTGGGGAGGTCCGGGCCGAGTCATGTATTTCAAACTCCGCTAGTATCCGATATCGGACACTGCCATCAGTATCGAGCCGAAATCCGGGCAATCTCTCTCTGCGCCAACCACAGTCAGCTGTGACAGAAGGCAAGTCTTGCTCTCGGCCTTTATTGATCACCGACGTGCACCATCACGGCATATGCCAGGTGTTATAATTCCCACATAAAAATTACCAGAGAGCGTATTCTGTTTCCTCAATGTGGTTATCAGTATAAGAAGGCAGACAGAGCAGAATTTCAAGTAATTGCATGTTTGTAGCCAGAAAACCTACAGTTTCTGGGTTGTGCTCGCCTAACCTAGTTTGGTTCGACCTGTATAAAGCAGACACTTCTTCTACAATGGCCTTGGTTTTCGACCTAATACAAGTGAGCCTTCAGCATATGGTTAATAAAATGAGCTATGGTATGCCCTCATAGATACAAATAATCACTCCTCGTTCTGGCAAAGGTTTTCTTAGCAGGTTCCTACCTAGTGGTTATTTTGATCACCTTTCAAGTTGTATTTAATCGTCCGAAGGTTCGGGTCTGAAGCTCCTTTCAACTGTCTCTCAACCATCACCACCAGGTAAGTCGGTGATTTTGATGCCACCACAACCACCACCACCAGGTAAATTTGTGTGTTTGTTGCCATGCACTTTTGAGTTGTATTTCAATGCCGGAGGTTCGGGTCGGAACCTCTTTCTAGCAAATTCTACTCTCTCGCAACCACCACCAGGTCAGTCTGTGTTTTGATGCCATGCACTTTTAAGTCAACTACTCCTGGAGCTCTGTCGCTGGAGGAGTTCAGACCATAGTCGGCAAACACAACAAACCCGCCTCCTATTTGGCGTGGTAACTGACAATAAACGTCCAATTTCCCTTCTATAGAGCATACTTGCCTACCTTCTTGGTTCAGACCGAGCCAGGACTACTTGTTCTAAATCGCCCCAATCTCGATGGTGATGGTTCGGCCGACGATATATTTGTGTAGCATACGACAGGCAGGTGGTCAACATGGTGCGCACCCTAGAATCACAAGGCATAGATCCCGAAATATGGAGGCAATCTATCCTTCTTTATTTTCGGCTTGCCGAGAATTGATAGCGAACAATGGGATCCTCCCTCACACGGACGTAGAGCGCACCATTGCAGTTGGATCCGAGTTTTTCGCAACTGCAACACTCATGGTCTTGGACAGAACCGATACTGATGTAGAGATGTTATATGTTTTACATGCATTAGAAAACGACACTGCTCTGACAGATCCGCTCTAACTATATACCTATCTCACAATATTCACTGTATAACTCTAGAAAGGAAAAAAAAAACCATAAGTGCGAATTTGCCGGGCCATGCCGCGGCCTTTACCCCCAAGTTATCTCAACAGGTCATGTTCAGTTGAATTCACTGCAGGCAAATCAAGTGGAGCTGCCAGCAAATTTATTACAGCCCTGATTGTCAGTGATGAGCAACTATGCGGAAACGCTATATCAGAGGGGTCAAATAAGTTCGGAAGGACTCAAATAAGGTTTGAGTGAGTACCAGAACAATTCTCGAATACTTCTTTTACCCACAAAAACCTCGATCAATGTTCCTGAGTCGATTTTCCGGGGGGCCACGATAAAGACATCCACATGAGGAAACACCGCGATGCCAAGGAACGCATCGTCACGGAACTGAATTAAGCCTGCATAATTGAGTGCGACGATGGCATGGCATCCCCTTTTGCTCCTTGGCCGTGCCCCGTATGTACACAACCAGAATTACCTTGCTTGTCAAGGTCTCTCGACACTCATAATTGGCTCTGATCTTGTCCCACCCATTGATCCGCTTTCTCCCAAGCCAATCAGAGCATTTTGCTTATGTACAGATGGGCTCATTCCTTGGGCATCACACATTGCCGGCTATTGCCGGGTGCCTGATATGCAGGACCAACATTAATCAAGAGCGCAAGCAGGAGCTAGCAGGACACAAAGGGAAGCTTGTTTAGGTCAGGCAAGGTCTCTGCCGACGTAGTCGGAGCCCTCTAGTTGCCAATGGAATTGAATACGGTCATGCACCGGGGATACATAGTGTGTTGTGTATGCATTAGGGGAAGTCAAAGTACTTCGGCCGGATCGATTCTGCCGCCGATTCTGGTGTCAATTCTTGTTCGATTCTTCGGACAGAATTGATCGAGAATCGCGGCCACTTTGGCCAACCCGATTCTGAACTCGATTGTGAGCTCAATTCAATATTCGATTTTTATTCTGCACATAGCTATTCCTGTAACCGATTTAGGGAAACAGGTCTTCAATCAGCTAATCCAATCTCCGATCGTCCCGGTATTTTCCGAATTTCCCTTTCTGGAATATGACCGGCAAGGTCCGAGACCCTGAGTCTAGACTCCTTTCTGTTCCGGCCTCCTAAAAACAGCTTTGCTTTTCTCATTTTGCCCTGGCAAGTCCCGAGCTGAGTCTAGACACCTTCCTTTTCCGGCCTTTCAAAAACCGCTTTCTTTTTCTCATCTTGCCGCGGCAACTCCCGACCTGAGTCTAGACTCCTTCCTTTTGCAGCCTTTCGAAAACAGCCTTACTCTTCTCGTATCGCCGCGGCAACTCCGGAGCCCTAGGTCTAGACCCTTTCCTTCTCCCATCTCATCTTGCAGCGGCAACTTCCCACCTGTCTAAAACTTCTTTTTCGGCATCCCGCAAATACAGCTGGGCCTCGTCCTTTTACTGTCTTTACTCATCAGGCAATTGTATGTAATATAGAGTGAGGAAACATCCAGCATTAACAAAATCAAAAACTTTAAATGCAGGCTGAAGCCTGAGCAGCATGTATTCCCGAGTTCTGCAGCGACGCGCACACCACTGCATCCAATTTATGCTTAGTCTGTTGTATACCGCGCCGTCGTTACTGTTAGGTCTCCTTGTTATGTAAGCTTCCGTTTCGGGAACTCACGTTGACTCAATTTACGCGTAGAATCGTAGAGTAAGGGATTTCAGACTGATTTGCCTCCTCAATTTTTTCCAGCATCTCCTACTAGTACACACTCACTTGAAATCCAGCTTTCGGACCTTTCGGAGCATCGGGCCCTTGCTCCAATCGCCTTTTCGTACTCCCGACATATCCTTTAGTGGGCACCTCCAAAATTCATAGTCTGTGGTGAGGGTAAGGTTCTGTATCGTGGAGGTGCCAAATTTTGAGTTTTGCATGACCTCAGAGTAGTGCATACGCATTGAACACGTGCAATAAATTATTTGTTTGTGCAAGCATCTCCCTTCATTACATAATAAGGGGAGGTAAAGGTAACGGGGGCGCGGTAACCAACAGACTTCAGAACGAGGCACAAGAGAGGAAGTCTGTCAAGAGAGACTAATTTATACTGCACTCTGTGTGAATGTGCATTCTCAGTGGTGCTTGTAGGCAACACAGTTAATGGGGAGGCACTGCCAGTGGCGGTTACAGGGGTGCCCAGAGGGCCTTATGAATAGATTAGATATTCACGGGTTTCGCCCATGACCATCATTGATGCCTCACTTTTCGTTGTGCCAGTGCCGCGCTTGCGACGTGCTCAAAACCTTCCTGGAACACCATACCCTACGGCTCAAGAATGCCTTGCACAACTTTGCCTTTGCTCGTGCTGGCTTGAAGAGTGTTCATTTTTTCCTCCATTTTTTGGGTGTTTGGGCAGGCCTTTTCTGTCTTGGTGCTTTTGTGAGTATGCTGTGCGGACAGGATAGTTTTTGTGGTGGCCATAGGTAGTCACTGCGTTCCGGCTGCTCCTACACTCAGTTTGCGAAGGTTCTGGCAGCTGCTGCTAGCTGAGCATAGGGGACTACACAGGCCCTATGTAGGAAAACTACACACAGCTAGTCTAATATCTTCGAAGGGTCTAGCAGCTGTGCTGTAGGTCTGTGTAGTGTCCCTAAACACACCTTGTTGTAGATCAGCGTAGGTGTGCCTAGAAGTCATAGCCTCACCTACACTTGGCTACACTCAGCTACACTGACCTACACTTGAGTCTAAGCACATATTAACTGCCTTGATTCTATCCTCCAGACTGTTTCGCGGTGCATTCACTGTAGGGGACATATTTCCGCCGTTCCGCGGAGCACATCAATGCTATTTTAATAGCATCAGCTCTAAGCTTTGTTTCGCGCCAGGGTCGACGGGATGAGGGATGGAGAGCCACTCACCTTCACCTTGCTCTCATTCCCCCACCTTCATCGCCCAATCCTCGCACATTTCTATTGTTTTAACACCCGTATTCGCCGATGCATCAGGGTCACTGTCGGATCAGCGTGAACGTGCTCGCTCTCATACACACTTTCCCAGAGAATTTGGTCAGCCCCTCGGCCTATCCCAGACCAATGCAGGCCACAATGTGGTTAGCACCAACCTTCATGCTGGCTGGATCCAATTTTTTAGAGAACAGATTGAAAGATGACCAGTTAGCCTGCCAAACCGATATCGCAGACATGAGCAGGAAGTGTTTCCTCGCCAATCATCAGCGGCACCAAGGGGTTTAATGTTGATGCTGGTTGAGTTCAATGTCCACCAGAAGGAATTGTAGCATTGATTCAGGATTAAACTGGACATGTCCAGGTTAGTCCAGGTTAATGTAGGTCGCTACGCAGACCTACACATACCTACACAGACTTGCATGGACCTACAGTTACCTACAATTACCTACACAGACCTACCCTGATCTAAAAACAATGTGTGTAGTGTGACTACACACAGCTCTGTGTGTAGGTCCATATAGGTCTGTGTAGGAATCCTACACACAGGTTAGGTGTAGGACCTCAGGGAATACAGTGAGTCGTGATGGCATGTACAGTGTAAAGGGAGAAAGATATCGTGAGTAATTTATTGAGTGTGACTACCCAGGGCTTGTAATAGTTTAGGGCAGGATCGTGGTTTAGGGTGGCATCGATTCTCAGATCGATTCTGGATCGATTCTGACGAGTTCCTCCTCCGGAGCAGGAACACTGATTCTGTTCGATTCTGGATCAAGGCCGATTCTGGCTCGATTCTCGACCCAAGAATCGACATCAGACTCGATGTCAGAATCGGCGGCAGAATCGATCCGGCCTGAGTGCTTTAACTTCCCCTATTAAAGCGCGTCCCCCCTCCCCACCATAAATAATCCTTGTAATTTCTTGGGTTCGAGTGACATTGCGCACTACACCGCCAAAGTGCGGGCACGTCGCCCACAGCTGATACGATCAGGTGGCGGACACCTGTCGCGAAAACTGGGTTCTACTCTCTGGCCAGATGTTGGCCATCTGGAGCGCTCAGCTTTTTTACACAGCTGCCAGCAACCTGGCCACCCATCTATCTGCCAAGTAATCTGGAAGCCTGGGTTCCACGTAACAATATATTTTACAAATGCGTAATCTGAGTACCCATCAGCTGAATCCTCGTACAAATCCTCGTCGCTCGAACTCTCTGTCAGTCTCGGCTCCTCCTCGTCGCTGCACACATCCATTTCCACCGCCTCGGCCTTCCTAAAAAAAACATTCCCTTGCACTGACTTGCAGGGAATTGTCGGAATACCACATTCGGCTCGGATGGATTTCTGAACCCGGCGCAGATGGTCAAAGGATGGGACATCCTTGCAACGTGCTTCCTTTAGCACCCACAGAAATACCCGCATTAGGGAGCCGGAGATGCGCAAGCGTGGTAAATTGTCCAGGGTGTCGAGAAGGAACATCTAGTACAATGAGAACATATTTTTTCACCCAGCAAATGCAACGCGCACCATTTTCGAGGGATAGGGGAACCATTCAGAGTTGGGGATCGAAGATTGGCTCGGTTCGCCGCTACTCTGGATATCCTCAGGCTCGGGCTCTTCAAGACCTATAGATGAATAAGTTTTGGACCAAAAAGCGCGGGGACATGCCCAATTGAATGAAGCACCATTGCCTGCGTTGAAGTGCAGACCCAAGCGCCCAGGTCATGTGAATGATGGGATGGCCCAATTGGGCTAAAACTCGCCACCTGACCGTGTTTCGACTCGACACTCACCTGCGTTGCGCATAATTTCGGCCAGGAAGTCTTCCTCCTCATCTTCTGCAAGAATGTGGCTCTCCACATCTCCATCCCCGAATCCCAAGCCCCTCGCCACAGCCTCGGGATTCCAGAAGCCAAAAAAATCCACTCCTTCGCGCAATCGCTCACGTTGGACATGAGCTTCGTCTATGTCGTCTCCGGCGCTGAACTCGGCGCCATTAGCATCCCAGTCGGCCCACATCTCAGCCTCAGCTCCACTCCGTGCATGCGAACTCGATGACGCGCTGGCAATCAACTGGGTCGCCAACTGGATGTCGCGTAAGTTTGACGTCGCGGAGTCAGCACGTCACTCATTTTCAAGTTCCTGCTCTCCGTATGCCCCCAGATGCTTCGCCGCACTTCTAGCCTGCATCCATTGCCCACCGCAAATCTTGCATTGGACCTCCGTGCCATCTTCGTTGTAATTGAACTCTGTGAGATGTGGATTAAGACATGAACTCATGCTCGGATTCTGCGGGATACCTTCAAGATGCTTTACTTTCGGTGGCATTGGTCAAAGACTCTGTGGACCCTCCCGGTTTCTATGTTACGACGAACAGCGCCCAGAGGTTAACGCGGCCGAACATTCAGTTAAACTTTGGGATTTGTCAGTCGATCAATTTGAGCCCTGGATTAACGCAAGATATCCTCCGATTCTCTCCCACTCGTCCACCATTTCTTCTCGAGCCAACTCCCCAACGGACAGTGACCTCGACGATGTTTATGCAGCCATGGCCCAAAGCTCCCCCGTTCGTCCTCGCGCAGCCAATGCCGGCGATAAAAGGCCCCGCTCTGTTGCCGATGCTGACCAATCTGATACTGAGGAGACCCCCCCCGCCATTGTCGTGTCGAGAACATTGTGGCGGCGATTAATCGATTTGTGGCCAAGAAACGTCTCCGTGGTGAACAGAAGGCTGAAGTCGCGGCCTATCTTAATGTCGGTTACATGTTTTACCAGTGCTCCGTCTTCAACCTCCTTCCCAAGGATCCTCCGACCGTACGTGAGGCAAAGGCTTTCGTGCAGGCCTTCCACCTGGAGAACTTGCTCGCAAAAATTGTTGTATCTCAGCCCCCTTGGGAGGTGTCTTCGGACTTGGAGGTCCGTGTCCGCTATTCTTAATCTGCTTTTGCTTAGGATTGTCGGAGCCAGAAAAACATCGATAGTTATGGTGTCGCTATTCTTCTGTCCAGCAAGCTCAGCGCCTACAAGGGTAGTGTTCCAAAGCAGATCCTCTATGTACGTGACATTTCGCCTCCGTGTCCGGCCGCTCAACTCAGTCTAGGGAATCTTGAAGAAGCACAGGTTCGATCTTCCCCCCGGCATTGAACACAACCCGGCCAATTGGGGGAAGGTGACCCACGCCGTCGAGGAAGCGTTGACTCAGCTCCGCTCAAAGTTCAAGAAGGCCGTACGTAAACACCGTTGTGTGTTCCTTCTAACGTTCTAATTCACTCATGTAGATCGGAGGCAGCCTCAAAGAGAAGCCCAAGGACAGAATGCTCCTTCCCAGCGCTGACAGAAAGAACATCTTCCAGCTTGCGCAGGACATCGCCAAAGGTACCCAGTGCGAGGTCAACTTACTTTTATGTGCGCGCGTTGCCTTCATGGTGAGTCGTTCATTTGGATGACAGCATTGGTGGGCCTAACTATGTCCTGCAGCGGAAGTCGTACATCAAGGACTCCAGCATCAAATTCTGGACCACAGTCGACGAGGATCTTGTCAAGATTCGGGAGAAGGCGGGTGGAGACCTAAAGAAGGTCACCAAGTGAGTTTGTCTCGCTCAGGGCTTGCATTGTTTATAACTTGTTTTGTCTCGTAGAGCCTTCAGCCACGTCCTCAAGACTGACCGCAAGCAACACGGGGTCGACAACTACGAGATCGACGAGGCTGTCGACACCTTCCAGCAAGATGTGGACAAGATGGTCGAAACCGGCACTGCGGGCCCCGCTGAGGGCGACGATGGTCCCGCTAGCGACGATGACCACTAGCATAAATCAGATTTACTTATGTATTGCTGCAATTCCATCGATTTCATCTGATTCATTTGGATTCATTAAATAAAAGTTTGGCCAACATACTGTACTATTTCAACCAAGTGTTCACTGGGTGTGACCTGTGACCCCAAGTGTTCAAATTGCCTTTTTGAGCGATTTTTCGGGGTTTTCCGGCGCCAAAATAGCCCATTTTGCGCGAAAACCTCGATCCAAAAGGTCCGGGACCTGTGACCAATGTCAAAAGTGTTCAGTTCAGGCGGCGCCGTGACCTGTGACTTGAACACTTGGTTGAAATAGTACAGTATGTATGCTCGGCTACATCTCAGCTGTGGGCTCAGCTGGCTATCAGGTCGACCTGGGTCCAGCCTGGAGGTATGGAGAAATCAGCTGGCTGACAGCTTCCCCCATGCTGCAGCCAGCTTCCAGCGACATGTATCAGGTGAGTTGCATCCAGCTGGCGCCCACGTGTCTGACCGTTGGCGGTGTAGCCAGGGGTCAGAGAGACAACGGAGCGATGACAAACGGAAGAGGTGATGCCGAACTTCGGCCGTAGAGGCACTGCCACTGATCGGCCTTCTTCTTCTGCTCCCCCGTCTCTCCCCACACGACTCACACGACTGTATATTCCCACTCAAACTGCGGGACACCACCTGTGTCTTGTACAGTCTCTTGATTTCAGAGTCGCGGCATTCATTAATCGTAGCTGCGATGCAGCGCACCCCGGCGCTCCACGCACCCTGGCACTCGCCATTTATTGTGCGGGATATTGTTGTAGTACTAGCGATCCACGTTCTCGCCTGTCGTAAAAATGGAAACTATCTGTTCCACGTCAGGGTTCCCGATCGGACGTGTGCTGTACATCTTAGGTGGTTGTGTGTGCGCTTGGAAAGAAGCGGGAAAGCGGAGACAATGAGAGAAAGCGGACACAATGAGGAGCTATGAGGAGCGCCGAAGGAAAGGTGCGGAGACGACAGGCAGGGGAATTCCATTTTTACATCCGATCCGGAGTCTAAACCAACATCGGAACGATCCGACGGTTACACAGCGGTGCGTGCAAGGGGCGCACGGAATTTCTGCTGCAATGATCCTGCAGAAAAATTGAACACCGTGATCCGCCATCTCTGATTGAGTCATCGGGGGATCTCCCCTCGTTCGCGGGTGCTTGAGCTCAAAGTTGTTGCCAGGCCGTGCATTTGGAGAGGAGATGTACCTATAGCGCCCCAGTAAATACCTCTTGAGTAAACTTCCAGTCGTCCCTGCGAGCACAGAAATCCAGGAAGAACTCAGAGCATCGCAAGCCGGACAGTACGTCGAAATGGTATGCATTATAGCATTCGGGACTGATCGCGGCGCTGCCATGTTGGTGATTTTCAGAGACTCCGATGTAGAGTGGACGGGCGGAAGCTTGAGGCATGCGGGGCAGCCAGACTTCACGCGCAATACCAGTGGGCGAAAGCGTTCGGATAGCGCGCCTATTCGTACACGAATCACGAAATTATCGAGTGAGTCTGTGTGGCCGGCTGTAACTTTCGGCAAAGATTTCCTGTGTGAGTTCTCAGAGGGTTGAATCAATGGGACAAGCATAATGTGTTGGCCTTTAGCAGACATTTAAAGACGCAGAGGACCGTAGGCTGCCGGGGATTTGAAGAGCTCGCTATACAGCTGAGGCCGAGTGGGAGCAGCGATGCGAGAGCACTTTAATTGCAGAGTGCCGCCAGTGTGCGAAGTCTTTGATTGAAACAAGTCAGTGCATTTTAGCCAGAGGGGCTTGATAAATTCCTGCTCCGCTAAGAGGAGTCTCCAGTCCAAGTCGCTAGCTGACAAGCTGTCACTACGTATACGTTCCGGCATCGCCTAAACTTAGCGGGCTAGACTCTGTCTAGCAACGATCGATCAACTAGACAGATCAATAAACACTTCTAAACCACTCCTGAGTTTCCGCCTCAGGCCCCTATCCGAATTTGGGCATTATTCTCGGCAGCTTCACCATCCCATCAGATTCATCAAACTTCCTTGTCACTCGATCAAACGATCATCAAAGATAAACTCTCCTTCCCCTTCTCCATTTTGCGAATTAATGGCCTAGCACCGGCCAGGATGCTCACCCCGCATGGTGGTTAATTGCCTGGGCCTTCGCATGCCCGTCGCCTTTGCACCGGCGCGCCTCTTGACTGTCTTTGACGTTTGACACTGTGTGATTTGATCCGATCACGTCACTCCCACTGCCTCCGCGTTCACAACTCTCGAGCGCAAGGACGTTGAGGAAGGTGGAGAGCTGCTTTCTTAGTTCTGGTTCATTCACAGGTAATATATTATTAGCCTCACAAAATACAATGAAAATCCTCACTAAAAAATCAATGCATTTGCTGCCGCGGAAGCCTTGAACGGGTCTGAAGGATGTTTGATGGAATGCCGAGGCTGCCGAAAATAATGTCCACATTCGGATAGGGGCCTGAGGCGGAAACTGAGCGAGTCTTCTAAACAGACCTAAAAGTGTGTCTAGTTGATCGATCGTTGCTAGACAGAGTCTAGCCCGCTAAGTTTAGGCGATGCCGGAACGTAGTGTGTAGTGCCGCGATCGGTCATTCAGAGATCCTTAGTTGTATGCAGAAGCAGTACAGCTGTACTTGAGGCAAAAGGTTGGCTGTTCAGAGCTGTACTTTGTGACATGGACGAGGTTGGGCAGAGTGAACTGGCGCTGCTTTGGTATTTACGCGGAGTTTTACGTTGGACCGATGTTCGAAGTGGGTGGTCTCCACGGAAATCACAGGAGTGTGGATTACCGGTTCAAATACAGTGTAATTTCACGGCTTCGATCGAGACTGCGCGCTGGCCGGGGCTCACTAGACTCGTAACCAGTCTGCCTACGGAGTGCAACAAATGTGGCGAGCACTGTTGCCGTAGGCAGACTGGTACTGTTCAGAGCTGTCAATTGAGACGGGCCTGAGTTTGAATTTTTTGGGCGGTGCCGATCACGGCATCACGGTGGCTGAGCCTTGCCATCAATTTTGATGTAACTTTGAGTCTTGTGTACAGGCCGCTCAGATCTCTACGGATAATTCTGAGGAGACAGAATTTAGTTAAAGGAGGATTGAAACCTTCCACCTCTTTGCATTTTGTGTAATAGAGTTAAATTGAACCCAGGGCGGATGGCATCAAAATCCTGCCCGTGCCTTGTGTTTGGTCCGAATAGTACCAGTCTGCCTACGGCAAAGTGCCTGCCACCTTTTTGACAGTTGTAGGCAGACTGGTTACAAGTCTAGGGGCTCACAGAGAGAGGTGATGCCGAACTTCGGCTGTGCCACCTGGAGGCACCGCCGATCATTCAATCCGCCCTCCTCTTTCGCTCAAGCAGCGCGCAAGTCTGCGCCGCCGCCAGCGACAACGCTAGGATGCTCTAGCCTCTTAAACGACCCAGCTCATCCGGCTCCTTGCGTCACTGGTGCTGTCATTTCCGAGGATCTGGGGTGCCTACAACAGCCTCAGATCGATCGATAAGGCTCACTCGTATTACTTTCTTCCGCACACTCATAACAACAACCACTCCGCATTCAAAACCCGCCGATTCAATCTGCATCTCCTGCAGGAGCGCGACACGCGCATAGGCTGGCCGGGGCTGGCACTGCGGCTCACAGCGGTACTCTCCGCTGTGGGGCTCGTCCTGCGCATGTTCATACACGAACTGCGGGCAGTCGCGGCCTGAGCACGGACTCAGAAAGAACACTTGTTGAAATAAAGGTGCGTTGCCAATCTTTGCGTTACTGGCTCATTTCTCACCGCCCCTGCGCACTGAAACAGAAGACATCGAGAACGGCGCGCAGAAGGCGAGATCAGCCTCCCGCTCAGGTTTCCCATAGACATCTTGCCAGTACCACCCGCCGCGTGCCCACGCCCGCGCTGTACAAGACTAAACGCGCACCCCTACGCCGTGCAGTCGAGCTGGCCTCGTCCACGGTCGCGTTTCTGGCGCCGAAACCCCCGAAGGAACACGAACCTACACACGCCGGCGTGAAGAAACGGGAGCCCATGTATGCGGCGGACGTGCGTGCGATCATTCGCGAAGTTATGGCGCACCAAGAGGATGACGAGGCGGCGGACGAGCGCCTGTGGGCGCTGCTCTCCAACAGCGGGCGCGTGGTCGGCGGCGTGGATAAGTTTGCGCGCGTCAATTTGAAGGAAGGTGGTACAGGGGATCGCATTAACGCGGCGCCGGGGTGGATGTGCGGGATGTGATGAGGGGACAGGGAGGCCCGGATATTCAGAAAAGCAACACAGAGATAGGGGGCCGGAGGGAAATAAGGTAGATGGACAGTGAATATTTTAACCGCAACAATATGCATGAGCGCATTCGAGAGGACATGCGGCACATTTGCTTGGATAGTTGAATTCGTCGGGCCTCAGCTGGCTTGTATCGACCTGACAACGGATGGCTCTGAGAGGGGCTAAAACTCTCGCCAAAAGTCCTAGGAACCAAAATACGATGCGAACCCGAATCGAAAAGAAGACCTGCAGGAAACGAGGTCCGACTCGGACGAAGCGGATACATTTAACGCAGGTGCAGACTATACGCTATCGGGTCTTTATTAACCCCACCGCAGCCTTGATAAGTACCGTACTCAGGCGAGCTAGATGAATCAAAGATGATTAATGTATTGGGATTTCAATACGGGAACATCGCGTGCGTATGTACCCCGCAGGCGGGCGTGTGGCGGATGTGCGGGCCGAGTACATGCACTCTGCTGCTCCTCGTCGTGTTCGTGTTCATTTTGCTGCATATCCATCCCCAAATCATAATCATACACAAACCACCAGCCTACTCCTGCTTCGAGTCGACGTCCTTGTCGTGCACAGGCGGCGTAGCATTGCCGTCGGGCAGCCCGAATTCTGGGGCGCAGATGAGCGCGCGGACGGGCAGCAGGGAAAGGGGTAACTCACGATCGACCTTCGCGCCCTTGAATCGCCACGCGGGAACCTTGTTCTGGAACAGGATGTCGAGCTCACCGTACGAGCGGCCCTTCGCTGCTCTCCGTCAGTAACGCCCACAGGAAGAAAAGAGATTAAGGGGGACGCACTCTCAGGCACGCGGAGATAGCAGTACAGCCCACCGAGCGCGGCGCTGCCGAACCAAAAGAGGCCGCTCTTCGGGCCCCAGTTCCACGCGAGGGGGCTGAGCATGCGCGGGACGATGATCCCGCAGACGATGTTGATCACCTGGTACGAGCAGCGGGCGAGCACGATGGTCTTGGCGCGCAGGCGCGTCGAGCCGACCTCGGCGATGATCACGTAGCAGACCGCGCCGAGCGTCGCGTTGTACACGAAGTTGAGCATGACGAGCAGCACGCCCGAGGCCCACTTTGCGCCGCTCGAGTTAGAGAAACCCATGCAGCCGATGACGAGCAGGACGGTGCCCATGAGGACGAGCCCCACGAAATAGATCGTACGCCGGCCGAAGTGGTCGAGGACTGCGGGAGTTAGCAGCTGGCGAGGAGGGGGCATGCGGGACGTACGGAACCAGGACGCGACGGTGCCTATGATGAACATCTACCAAGAGGGTCAGCAATACGAATCGAGAGACGCAAATGTGGCCATACCGAGTTGAGCGCCAGGTTAATGTCGAACGCCGCAATGGTGGAAAGGCCCGCCTGCTCAAAGCTTACGGTAAAATGTGGTTAGACATCGGGATCTTCTTAGGTCCACGGAAAGCACGCACAACTGAACCCCCTGCCCGACCAGGTTCTCACCCGATAGAAGTTGCAATGCGAAGACCATCATAGCCTACTGTGCGTCAGTCCCTTCCTTTTGTCACACCCACAACGCCCCACTCACGATCTCTGTCCGCCGCAGGTCAATTCCGGAGAAACACTGTATGTACGACGTCCCAGCCTGCATCTCGCGCTCGAGCGCCGTCGTGTGGATCATATTCGCCACGCTCCGTTTCGCGTCCTCCTTTGAGAAAAGCACAGGGTCCGTCAGGCGCGCTACGCTGCGCTCAGCGTCCTCGTGCCGGCCCTGGCGGACAAGCCACCAGGGCGATTCGGGCGCCAAGTACGCGCCGATAATGAGCGGGACGGGCCAGACCCATTGAATAACGAATGGTAGTCGCCAGCCCCAGTCACTGTTGATCGTGAGCGTTGCGCGGACGACGCCGCTGCTAAGGAAAATGCCGATGCCCCAGCACATGTTGATGTAGCTGCGGAGGTGTAAGGTGGTACAGGATAAATTGAAGTGGGCGGGGATGCACGCAGTAAGGTAGTGACGCAGGACAATCGGGCACACTTCAGACGCGTACGCAGTCGTAAGCGTTTGAAACACTGGGTCGCGCATAAGTTGAAGCGGTCCAAACAAACATGCGTATCGAGCGACCTACCTCCCCAGAACAAGCCACAGATGACCTCTGAGGCGACAAGCTGCCCCAGAGTCTGGCTGAAGACAGGCCCGAAGATGCTGATAATCATGCCGAGCATGCTGATAATGTATGTGCGCCGCGGGCCAAACCGCTCGCTAGCCCAACCGTTGATCATGAGCCCGATGATCCCCCCGGCACTAGAGCCATTCACGAGGCCCGACTGCCACGGGGCGGGGATCACGTTTTTGCCGCTCGCTGGATTCAGCACGCCGAAGCGCCGCAAGAACGCAGGCTGCCCGTAAAATGACGTGATCTGCGCGCGGGTGAGATGAGAATTTCAGGTCTATATTTGTGAGGCACGCACCACGACGACGTCGTACCCCTCCATGATAAGCGCAGCAGACAAGACGACGCTCCAGAACACAGCCTTCTTGTGGATACGGAACGCCTCGCGCACGGACATGTTGCGCTCCGCATAGTCCGCCTGCGCGGCATCGCGCGTGACCTGGGCGTAGTTGTCGATGTCGTGCGCGAGCTTGGCGTTGTCGGCGCGAAGTACGCTGGCGGCGGGATCTTCGAGGTTTGCGGCCATGTTGGTGGGGGCAAGGAAGATCAGGACGGTGACTGCAAGGGGCGGCGGTGCGTCTTTAAGAGAGGCAAAAGGCCGAGAGGCAATCAAGGTCAGGCGACCTGCGGGGCAACCTCGGAGTAGTGTTGGCAAAGTTCGGTTCGGTTCAGGTTCGGGCTCCTTTTCCTGAACCTTGAACCTGAACTTACGTTCAGGTTCGGTTCAGCGTTCGAACGCGTTCGAACCTGTCGAACCTGAAGAATTTTCCCAGGGCCCAAATGACCTACAGTGGCGGCAAAAAGGAATGGCCGAGGTTGTTTGAGTTCATTCCTGCATCAAATCACTCCAAATAAAATACTTCCATCTGGTTTGAAGAATTTCATGAGCTTTCGCGTTGTTAGATCGATACCCTACCTGCTCCGATGCGCCAGAAATAAATAATCTGGCTGATTCTGAAATATTGAGTTCATGAGTTCATTGTGGATCAAAAAAGGGTCTATACCACATGAAAATAGCCTTAAATGCGATCCCACCCATATGTTGGTTGACCCGAATCGATGGTGTTTTGGACTCACAATGCCCGCTGCAAACTGGCCATTTTGACTGTTTTTCACGGAAAACAGGCCGAAAATGTACAAAATGTACGCCTTGGAGGCCACCATGTGAGCTCAAAACACCGTCGATTCGGGTCAACCAACATATGGGTGGGGTCGCATCTACGACCACTTTCATGTGGTATAGACCATTTTTTGATCCACAATGAACTCATGAACTCAATCACACGGCAAATTGAGTGGTTTCGGGGGGCCCTGAAATATTCCCGAAATTATTAGTTCGAGTCCTGAAAATGCACCTGAAATGTTAATTCTCTGCACATCCGAAGCTGAAGCCGAAACTACCTGATCTGGATATATTTTCGGCACCTCTGATTTGTTTAATTTTGGATGCAGTTTTGGCCCACTTGAAGCTGCTCCTGAAAGCAATAGTTTCAGGAGCACTTTCAGCACGCCCCAAGCTTATTGTTTAAGCAGCCCCGGAGCCAGTGCCGAGAACAATAAGTTTCGGATCCGGGTTTCCGGCGTGCCGAGACTGATTCTAGGCCGGCCTAGAGCGCTCTAGGCCTAGTTTGGGCAGCGCCGAATCAGGTGCCGAAGCTTATTGTTTCGGAAGCCGGTCCCAGGCTCGCCGAAACAATAGGGTTAGGGCAGGCTGAAGCTGCTCCTGAAACCAATAGTTTCAGGAGCAGCTTCAGGTGGCCCTAAATCACTTCTGAAATCAAAAAATTCAGACATGCCGAAAGTGTACCCGAATCAAGTAGTTTTGGCCTCAGCTTCAGGCTCGTGGAAACTTTATATTTCAGTTATATTTTCAGGTCTATGTATCTGGGGACCTAAACTAAAGAGTTCAGGAATGTTTCAGGGTGCCCCGAAACCTCCCAATCTGCCGTGTGAATTTTTCAGAATCAGCCAAATTTTTTATTTCCGGCACATTGAAGCAGGTAGGGTATCGGTCTAACAATGCGAAAGCTCATGACACAGGGAGGATAACCAGATAACCCAGGCCAGATAGGGAAAAGATATTGGAAAAGTATTTACAATAACTTTTGCATAACTCGGCCTTGGTATTATTCAAAATGCACTGAAGGCATTCAGAAGATATTCTTAGATTAGAATATCTTTCCAATGTCTTTTGAATGCTTTCCCTGCCCTGGGCCCACAGATATGCAGAAGTTATTGTAAATACTTTCTGCATATCTTTCTAGTATTCCAGCTTAGATTATCTGGTTATCCTTCCTGTGTGAAACTCTTCAAAGCAGATGGAAGTATTTTATTTGGAGTGATTTGATGCCGGAATGAGCTCAAACAACCTCGGCCATTTCTTTTTGCCGCCACTGTAGCTGGAGCGATAAAATGTTATCAATGGTCCGTTGTATTGGAACTTACATCCCAGGGCAATTCCAGACACACGCGGCACCTACAGAGAAGCAATCTGAACAACTTCGTACTCAACAGATCTAAAACCATGGTGAAGAACCTTTAGAGTTATTCGGGGGGGTAATTAAGCATAATAGAGAGTAGAATCAGCAAAATTATGTGTGAAACTCCGGCAAATAAGACTCAACTGGGTTGAAATAGGGCCTTTGCGGTTCAATTCCGGTTCAGGTTCGAACGCGTTCGGGAGAAATCGCGATAGCCCGAACCCTGAACCTGAACCCGGGGTTCAGTTCAGTTCGGTTCAGGTTCAAACCGATTTCTGAACCGAACCTTGCTACCACTACCTCGGAGGACATCAGGATAAAACCTCCTTCCCTAATTTGGGGGGAATTTGGTTCCCAGTTGAAAAATAAGCCAGGATTGGGAATAGATGGAGGAAAGTGGCCGAATTAGCTGGATTTCCTTTGTTGGCATGTTCCAGAGTATTCAGATTGAATGATTGTACACCAGTAATCCCCAATTATTATGCCGTAGTGCACACGCAAAGACCCCGGGACCCTACATCCCATACGAGACAAAACCAATGCAAAGCGAGTGAAAACGGAAAACGGCTAAGTCCACGACGACTGGCCCTAAACTCCATCACCGCAACACGTGAACGGAAAAGTTGGTTTATTTTGATGGTTACCATAACAAGGGTAAACATATTTCTTCCTTTTCCTCCACCTCGTCGTCTCGCATCTCCCCCTCACCGAATATCCTGCTCGCAGCTCGTTGCCCGTTGATTGTATGTTCCCAACTTCCCTCCCTGTGCAATTCTGAGGCTCTTCTTCCGCATGCACTGCAGATCCGGACTCCCTGCGCTACGGGCAGACAATGGACATTGTGCTGTCTCTTCCCAGCTATGTCATTATTCTCATTTTCCCTTCTAACCCATTCCAGAGCTTCTTAGATGAAAATGGAGTGTGTCGGTCACCGAAAAGCTTCCTATGGAATCTGGGTCAGCCTTAGAGATAGCATATGCATATGTGGTGCGTACACCGTCCGTTCTTGTCCTTTGTCCTTCCGGCTTTCCCCAGCATCACTGTCCCTGTGCTTTCCCACATCCCTTCCATCTGTGCCCCGTTCCCCACCACTCATGCACCACTCATCCATCTGCCCCCCCTGTCTATCTCT
The DNA here is from genome assembly GCA_029378255.1 of Mycena rosella. Lineage (NCBI taxonomy): Eukaryota > Fungi > Basidiomycota > Agaricomycetes > Agaricales > Mycenaceae > Mycena > Mycena rosella. The sequence continues at coordinate 13,875 of JARKIE010000460.1, read as the reverse complement.
CGGTACCTCCTTCCTGTCCGCTCGCGCCTATCCCCGCATCCCTGCCCTTCGTTTTCTTTTTCCGAGCGGGGTTCCCACGTCACGCACATTTTTTTCAGCCCCGCTCTCGGCCCTCATCCTCGTGTTCCGGGTCCCGAGTCGCTCCTCCGCGTTCTCTTTCCCCTTCCGAACTTTAGCACCACCCCCGTTCCGTGCACTCGTCGCTCAATTCTGTCCATGGTGTGAGAACCCGGGATTCTAAGTGTGTGTACACCTGTTACTGCTGTCCCATCATCATATTAACTGACATCCCTCCAGACGAAATCTTGCTCCACTCTTTCAGTGCCTCGTAAATCTGCTCCCTTTACTGCACATGTACATATTGAGAAGAGCCTACGTATTTGATATGGACTCCGAGTCGCGTACGTGTAGAACGCCCTCAGGGTACCTACCTCTGCTGTGCATATTAGTCTATGAATATAGGTTTTTTTCTTTTTTGATCTGGCCGACTTAGCGATCGGCGATCAGGTCCGAAGACCAATGCCACTGATGCGCCTTTTCTTCACCGCTCGTGTCTTGGCTCTGGTGGTCCTGCCTGGTCCGCGCTCGCCACTGACGGCTGCGGTGCACATCCTTTTCGTTGCGCTCAATTTCCACTTCCCAGCGCTCAACGAACTAGGACCGGCAATTCAATTTAGTGCCGCCGTTCGCTATGTTTCGAACCAAGTTTTGAACTCATATGTCTTTCCAAACCGTTAAAATTTCTTCGCCTCGCCATATATGAAACTACTCCCGTGTATACATCCGGAGCTCTACCCCCTAAACCAGCGCACTTTCCAAGCACTTTCCGCCGAGTCCGTCGGACCGTCGCACTCCATCCTCTCATTTCTTGGCGCTGGGCTGCTCGCTAGATACAACATTAACCTCACCTAGACTAGAAGGCTTGTGAATCCGTGCTGCTAGATCTCTTTGTTGCTGCCCGTTGTCACGGTGCATTTCTTTCAAATTTCTCGGTTTTTCTGTCTCCTCATTGTCTCGGTGACCCAGTCTCCGGAGTCCTCGATCTCTATCTAAATTATAGTAGTTACGCCACACTCGCGGCCGTTATAAATTCCTCTTTGCGCGCAGGGGTCTGGCAACGTTGTACACAGCTCGATTTGTGCCTCCGTCTGGACCGACTCTTGCTAATGGTCTGGCATCGCCGCCCAGTCTCTTCCCTGTTTGGCAGGCGCTGGCCTAGCCTTCGCGGAAGGCGTGGGTCGCGCCCAAATACAGCCAGCATTGCGAACCGCTGGGACTAAGGACTTCTGCTTTACAAACACCCACATCCGGCAACCCTGCGGACCACTACGATGCCTTCAAATTATTAGTTCTTTGGCTCCGTTCGCGTTCTTCAGGCCCGTTACGCCAGCATGATTTATGTCGGTTTTCGTCTCTCTGCACGCCCGTATGTATAATTTTAGGATTCACGCGGTCTTCAACCGCCTTCTCGATTCACCAGTAACAACTACTACCAGATCCCAGTTGTACTTCAGTGCACCGGACTGCGTCGTGGCTCTTAGCTCGTGAATAATTGCATGGGTGCGTATCCCTTCCCATTCCGATTCGATCCGGACTTGTGCTTTCCTAACCTCTGGGAAATTCATTCCTGCCCCATGACTCGGGTTTTCCACACTGACGCCCCACAGGATTTTGCGGTATTGGTGCGCCAAGTGCCAGTGCTCATGTATCACTGCGTGAGTCCGTAAGCTCAAGATGTGTCTTGTTCCGGCATTGTCTTGGTCTCTCATAATTTATTCCGTCCCGGATTCACTGCGCGCGATACCCTTCCACTAATATGTCATTCTCAGTGCGATCCAGACTGCAAACACCGAGGTCCCGGACAAATGGAAGCTGCAGCTCCGCATGAGTTGATGGCATGTACTTTCATATCATAGGCAGATGGTGTGCGGCTGGAAAGACGAGAGAAATCAACACAATGGCGTGCGTTGAATCCACAAAAAACTTGCGCAGCGAATCCCCGTTTTAGATCCGATCCAATTATCTCCTCATGTCGGAACGATCGAGGCAGCCAATAGAACAGTGATTGCGCACCCGTAATTTCCGCTACGATGTTCCGCCCCAAAAGATAAACCCACTATTGGTGGGTGAAATATTCAGATATTTCCCTCGCTCATAGGTCCCTGAGTTCAAACTCTTCGGGTAGTCCGTAAATTTGTAGCCTGTAGCTCACCAGGAGAGTAGAGTACCTAAGTGTTCGTGCTGTCTTCCATGCACTGCCCGCAAGTTCTCGCGTCGACACAAAAAAGAACACGTTAAGACGATGCATGGGCTGGACGGTGTCGTTTGTAGGATGAGGGAATGATCGAGGCGCTGCGATGTTGTTGATTTTTAGACACCCACATATACGGGCGCGGCTTGAGGCATGGTGATGGGGACTTCACGGGGCATCCTTCACGGGGCATCCCAGATAGCAAAATCTTCCGGATTGCCGGTGTATCCATAGGAATCCTGAAATCTAGGCGAAAGTTCGCGGCGAGTGGCTTTATGGCTTTGCAGATACGGCTTTCGCTGTAAACTCCGGCGAACGGTTCGCGGTTAAATGAATCATGAGTTGGTAGTTCTAATATATTGAAACGCAAGGCGAGGAGCGTATCCTGCCGGGGATTTGAGCAAGAGCTCGTGATACAGTTGCGGCAGAGTACGAGTGGCGCGATCTGTTATTGAACCTCTTGTTGGAGGCATCCAAGGGGTACAGACCAGAACAGTGAATGCTAGGCGTACGAGTAATTTCACCGGAAACAATCCTGTCGAAGGAAAAATGAACAGAATCGTTGGTCGAATCATTGACTCGCTCGCGGGCTCCTGGTTCAAACCGCCTAGATACGCTGCCAATTTATGGAGAGGAGTTCTAGAATGGAATTATTGCAGTTGGGACCGCGGCAGGAAGGTATCGTGCCTGCGAGGTGCGAGCACACGGACTCAGGGAAGCACTCGATCGAGGCGTTGTGATTCCGAGAGTGCATCGTTGACTTTAAGATAACAATTTGCGAAGCCATAGAGAACGTACGGGCGCAGCTTGAGGCATACGGGGCAGTCTGGCGGTGGGTATTTCATAGTAGTTGGCGGAAGCTTCGGATCGAGTGTATGCCTAAGAATCCCGGAATTAGCGGGAGGCGAAAAGTTCTCTGCATTTCAAGTCAGCGGCAATTGAATGACTGAGGGGATCAAATGAATGGGATGTGAATCATGAGCTTGTAGTGAAAAGATGTTGGAGCGGAGGGAAGACAAGGAGCGTAGGCTCCCGGGATTTGAGTAGGGGTTTGCGATACAGCTGAGGCAGAGCGCGAGTAGGAGCGTAATTCCGGAGTGCCGCTGCGCCGGCCCAACGCAGATCGGGAACCGGGTAATTCAGGATCGACGCGAGCCAGTGTATTTTGAAAGCAAACAAGGCTTTATAAGTTGCCGTTCTGTGTGAGGAGCCTCCGATAAAAGTAAGCTGCAGTGCTGCCGCGCCGGTGCCCGTGATTCGGTAGCCATGTAGAATCCAGTACAGCTACACTCAATGGTGTGGCAGTGGTTTATTCAGAGTTCGTTCGCATGCGCAGTGTGAACCGGCGCTACGCATCGTCTAGAGAGTTCTTGCACCAATCTTGATAGGACTTGGCCGAGGACCGTTTGATCTTCCAAGTACTGCTTTCTACGGCAAGCGAGGGACGGTGGTTTAAATCCTCCGTATTTTTGCGGCCTCGAGGACAAATGCGGGCTAGCTGGGGTTCAGAGACAACGGAGCGATGGTAAAGCGAAAGAGAGAGGTGATGCAAAGGTGATGCCGAACTTCGGCCGTGCCACGTGGAAGCACCGCCGCTGATCCGCTCCCGATCCGCCTTCCTCTTGCGCTCAAGCAGCGCCGCAAGTTTGCGCTTAGACAACGCTAGGATGCTCTAGCCTATCTCGGCCGTCTTCCGCATAACACCCACCGATCCCCGCCGCTTCGGTTCAAAACCCGCCAATCCAATCCGCATCTCGCAGGAGCGCGACGCGCATAGACTGGCCGGGGCTGGTGGTTGAATCCGACTTTGACTTTGCGCCGCACCACCACGAGGACGATGACCACCATGACGACCATGGGCACCGGTCGCTACTCCTGCCCGCACCCGCCGCTGTGGCCGCCACACCCACATCCGCACCGATACCCTCTCCACCACGCACCTGGGTGGGAGCCTCCGCCGTTCGGCGGAGCGCCGGATGAATTGGATTGGCACGGGGACGAGCCGTCAGGGATGGCTTGTGAGTTTTTCCTCTGCTGTATTTCCTGCATTCATCGCGCTGGTTTGACGAGCTCGGTTTTACCCTGCGCATCATATTCCGTTCGTCACTCCTAGCTTTCTCTTCTGTCCATTCTATCCGGGCTGACACCTTTCGCCAGATATAATCTCGCTGTGCCTCCTCGCGCTCTCTTCGCTGCATGCGGGGTCCGCCTCGAGCGCGTGTATTCCGCCCGGGGGGTGCCTTCTACGAAGCCCCGCGTCGCGTCTATCACCGCACCAAGACAACGCGCGGCACGAATTCGCACGTGGGTCCGGCGCGCGGGCGTCTTCGCGGCGGTTCGGCGGCATCGGTACGCACGGGCCATCGCGGGCCACACGCCGCCGCCGCCGCTCGTGCGGCCCGCGCTGTTCCTCGTGTACGGCGTGGCGATGCTGCAGTTTGAGGCGTTTTGCCAGTGGATGCAGGTACGCGCTTTTTTTTGTTTACATAAGTCATCTTTGTTTTCTCTTTGCGTTTCCGCGATTCTGCGGACGTCGTCGATTGTTGGTTTTGGTTTTTTTATATGTATATGGTGTGCGGAGAACGCTACCAGATCTACATCGGCTATTTGCCGTGCGGGCGGTCGTGCGGCTGACGCCGATGTTCGTGACGAGCTTGATCTCCAACGTGCTCCTACCGCTCGTTATAGGGCGCATGCCGGCGCTTTGGCTGCTCGGTACGTTTGATCTTCCCGCGAATTTGCCGCCGCTAATCAACACCTATGATCCAGCCTCCGGCATGCTCACGTCGACACTCCGCGGCGTCGACGACTATGTTCAACCATGTGTAGCACGGCGCCACGCGCAGCGGCGCGGACGCGTTGGGGGTCGTACCATGCCGCGATGTGGACGGGCGTCGCGTTTGGCGGGCTCGGTGAGCTTTATTCGCTTATCGTTTCTCAGCATTCTTGTTCGAATTTGTCGTTCCTCTTCACCTCACGCCCCGGTCCTCTTCCGCTCTCATATTCTGAACTCACTCCCCTCGTTTTTTTTGTCACTCCCTCTCATCGCGCACGAAACTGGCGAATAGCCATGAGCTCGATGCGTGGTGACTCGCATGGTGGTAACTCGCGTACCAATGCCGAGTCGAAGGTTCGCAGAATTTTACAGCCGATTGGAGGAGTTTTAGTGTCCGAATCATGTTCAGAGAAATGGAGCGTTCCCACTGAGCGTCGAGCGAGCAGCCCATGGTTGCCTAAGATGCACTCCTTTCGGACGGGCCGAGTGCATTCGCTTGGTACCAATCCAGATCAGTGTCCCCTCCATAGTCGTACATGGTGCCCGACGCGTTCGGGGTTTGTATAAAGTCTGTAGGTTCCTCCGGGCGTAGCAACTGAATAGAAAATTGTCCGGTGAGAACGATCTTCGGCTGTTCCAGATACGGAGATCTGTGGAACCTTCGCGAGAGAAGTGGATGCGACTACAGAAGTTGAATCCGAGGTTGACCCCAGATGATTTCCTGGTGACCGGGGGCGTTGCGAGAAATGAGGGAGGGCAGGGCCAGCGAAGGAGACACCAAGTTTAGTTCGGACCCAGAGTTGATCAAGCGCCGAACTTTGTAGCCGCGGAATTTAAGAGCGAGCGCGAGGGAGCGGAACATCTGGGCTGGTACAGCGTGGAGGCTGGTGAAACGTTCCATGAGATCCTTCGCGTCATCCGGTTAGGCCTGGAATTCGTAGTGTGTAGCACACAAGGGGTATAACACGTGAGTGATGGAATTGCGAGCACAACCTACTACCCAAGTTCTCGCGTTGACCCAGGAAGAAACAACATATGAAGGTGATGAGTCGGCTGGATGTTATTCAATCATCGAGAGGCTGTGCTTCCGAGATTGCGCATCGTTGATTATGCGATCCCAAACAGCGTACGGAGCAGCCCTGGTGGCGGGGACTTCACATACCATAAGTCAGCGAAAGCTTCCGGATAACATGTGTATGTCTGAATTCCTACGTTAGAAGCGAGTGAACATTTGCGGCGGGTTGCTTGTAGGTGCGGCTGTGGCCGTAAATTTCTCCGAAAAGTTGACCGCAATTGTGTGTCTGACGGGGTCGATGAATGGGAGGTGAATAATGAGTTGGAAGTAAGGAGATCCTGAAACGGAGGGAAGAAGAGGAGCGTAGGATTCCGGGGATTTGTACAGGAGCTCGGTATACAGCTGAGGCAGAGCGCGAGTAGCAATGGGAGAGTAATTCTAGACTGCCGCCGCGGCCTAGCATCTTCTGCCAAGTGTGCGAATTTTTGGATCGAAGCGGGTCAGTGCATTGTAGGCAGAGGGGCTTGTTAAATAATCGCTCCGTCCGGTCCATGTGGTCGTAGTGCTCCCCCTGTCGGTGATTCAGAGATCCCTAGAAGCCAGTTTGAGAGAAAGGTGTGGCCATGCCAGGGTATATTTTGAGACGACTCGGTTCGCAGATGAGGTTGGGACGAGGTAAACTGTGCTACGCGTCGTCTAGAGTTTTTGCATGGCACTGGAGTCTGGGTGGTCCGAAGCGGCTGGATTCCACAATTCCACAGCAATCGAGTGACGGTGATTTAAATTCATGGTAGGTTCGTGGCTTCGAGGATCTAAAATGCGCAGTAGCTGGGGCTCAGAGACCTTCGTGTTACGAAGCGATCGCAGACGGAAAGCGAGAGTGCCACGTAAAGGCACCGCCACTGATTGGCCTTCTTCTTCCAAGTTGAAAGTTCCGCTCAAGCAACGCGCAATGTGCCTTGGCGACCCCATGGCCAGATCTCTGCTTGCCTCTCTTTACTGGACTGCCTGATGTATGGCATGCGCTGCTCTTGCGGCGCCCGCTCCGGCGCCTCTTTCGGCCGCCACCCGAAAGAAGTCGGGTCGCCGCTCACGCCCACCTTCATCTCGGAGAGGCCTTTGTCCGTGGCGGCTAGAGGATCTATATCTCCGTTCCTTTGTTCCGCGTCCTCCTTCCCCGAACACATTTCATATCCCACACAGGCTTCACCTGCGTCCGCGGGTTCGTAGGTGTTCGTGTCCGGCCCTCCGCTCCTCATTCGAAACCCTCTCCTTCTTCTCCCATGCCGCAGCTGGCATCCAATCATGCGCTCATACTCGCCCATGCGCACCAGCATGCCGTGGGCTGCTCATTGCTCATACGCACGCAGACGCTGTTGAGTGTGGGCCGACAGTGCTGGCGATGGAGGACGGGTAGGGACAGCTGTGTTGCAGAACGAAACCCTGCGCAGAAGGTGCGTCGACCGTTTGCTGGATTTCGACGATGATACTTGGGTTCTCTTCCTCCATGGGAGCACGCCGGGTCCTGCGTCCTCCTATGGGAAGCGCTCGCTATATCCTGCGCCGCGCGCTCGCTCGCATCCAACTGCGCTGTTCTTCTGTTACATCGCGCTCGCCGTGTTACACGCCGACTCTATCTTCGCGCCCGTCGCTCTTTCGGACGTCGCTGCGCGCACGGCCCCGAGCCGCATCCATGTGCGATCCTGATCGACGTCGGGGCAGGGATGCGCCCCTCCCGCATGCGTGCGAGGGGTGTGTGTGCCTGGGTGTAGGGCCGCGCGCGTTCGCTCTGCCGGTCGGCATCCCGTTCGAGCAGGTGGGGTGCGTGTAGACGGTGCGTGAGAGCCTGATGAGGGTCGGGAGCTGTGGGGTTGCGAGCGGCTGAGCACGGTTAGGGCGAGGCAGCAGATTGCGGAGGGAGGACTCTTCTCATCGCGCCCTTCTTTATAGTGCTCCTATCTCTGGTGTACGTGTGTACCAGTGCGTGAATATAACTACCGCGGAATTCAGTTCAACCAGGAGGCGGAAGTCCGGGCTCCGCGAAGCAATGAAAAATTATTCCCCGGAACGTTCATATCACACCTGGGACACCGCGGAGCATTTCGGCTTGCCACGAACACAATCATGAGTCCGAAGCTCGTACTATCTATCGGGCATCTCGATCCTCTTTGCTGCGTGAATTTCACAAACTCGGTTCACAGTCGATCCTCTGGCCGCTTCAAAACTGCTGCCGGCTTTGGCTTTTATTGTGGATTGACGATCAGAAATCGTGTTCTTGGTTGTGCTTTTGGCCTGTGCCGTGACCTCACGCTCTCTTCGTATCCAGCTCAGGTATCTTTATTCAATCACAAAAGCATCGTACTCTAACCCCGTCTTACCCAGATTCGCGCGCCCCACTCCGAGCTGTAATATTCCGCTTTCCCTCTCAGTTTGGCTGAAGATGATCGATTGTGTGCGGTAATTTTTGCTCTTCCTTGCCGGAGTCCCTAGGCCTTTCGTCCTCATTCATATAATTTGTCTCCCAGATACTCATCTCGGACGTATATATATCCTCCTTCCGATCCTCCCTTCAAGCTGTTCTCCTTTGATCCGAGAATCTCTGGTTTGCAACTACCCTTATCCGTCTCTGTCCATAGATCAAAATCTCTCGCCCTCTCCCCCATCTTCATCCGTATAATTTGTCTTTTCCGCTTGTGAGAAATAATAATCTCGGAGGTATTCTCCTCGGAGCCGCCCTTGAAGCGGCTCTCCTTCAATTCGGGTATCTCTGAGCCTTTGTTCGCGTCGTGACTGCCTTCGTCCGCCGGTGTCCACGGATAAACATTTCTACAACCACTGCTACTCGGTGGATTGGGACTCCCTCCCTCGTGCATTGGCGGCGGCGACCTCGCGCCAGTTCGTTCTCATTCCCACTTCCGAACTGCCGTTAATCAGGCCTTTGAGCAGCAACCGCGCGATGGGACGGGTTGGCAGGGTCGCCTCTCTCAATCTCCGCCCCGTGCAATCCGTGTGCGCAGGTTTATGGACACCTTCTCTGGTCCAGTGCCGGAAGAGGCACGGCACGGAACAAGCACGGAATGGAGTCGGAATTACGGCCGAAATCATTACGGTAAGTACAGCAGTGGACACGGGTGCTGTGAACTGCTGTCAACATTTGGTACAGACCTGTCACCGGACGATTTGTGATTGGTTATAGCTGTATCCATCAGCGCCCGAACAGCAGCATTGAGTGATCGCAGCCCGACAGCCCCTTGTCTTTGTGATTCCCCGACACGCCTCTCCCTCTTCCACCATGGCCACATCTCAGAATGCAGCAGTAGCAGCAGCAGCAGCGGCACCCAACCCCCCACCCAGACAAGAGGGCGGATCTTCCGCACTCTTAAGCCGTCCTCTCAATCAAAGTCAGATTGGCTGGCTGTCTCCCTGACGACCGCGAAAGGAGCTGCTGCGGCAGCAGAGTGCCTTCCTTTCCCATATGTCAAAGGTGCTTTCGGGATTGTGGTGGTCATTCTAGAGACAGTTGAGGTTTGTTGGATGTTTGGCGCCTTCCATGGGAATTATGTCTTACATTGACACACAGAAAGTAAAGAAGAACCGCGATGACTTGAAGGAGCTGTGTGGGAATATTATGGACATTGTCCAGATAATACAGGACCAACTATCTTTGCATGTGGATACAGCTGCTGTGAAGTTCAAACAGCTCTGTGAAGACCTTGAAGGGTGAGTGCACCCACAACTGTATACATCCTGTACTAATATTATATTGATAGAGTTTTGCAAAACATCTTGAAAGTGGTGCAGCAATTGCAAACAGAGCCACGAGGCATCAGCAAGCGTTTCAAGGAAGTCATGAAGACGGGTAGTACTGCAGACAAAATATCTGCCCATCGGACGAAGATCCAGGAGCTGCGTTCAAATTTTATGGTGTGTATATCAATATCTGATCCACTACATGCGGATCTGATACACCTTTCAGCTTATGGCAGTCATTGATACCAATTTACATCTCCACAAGGCCCTCTCAATGGGGATGCCATCCAGTACAATTTTATTCACATGTGATGACCAAACCTGAGCAGACTTCAGGCTTGCTTCCCACCCAAGTCACTCAAAGCATCACGAAATGTCCTCCGCCTTCGAGGATCTTTCACGGGCGACAAATCATCCTCGATAAGATGCAGCAATTTTTTGAAGTGGATTTGGGGAAACAGCACATTTTCCTGCTGCATGGACTAGGGGGTTCTGGAAAGACACAAACTGCACTGAAATTCATCCAGGAATCATCATCTCGGTGGGTTCATGTATTTCTTGTGCCAAATTCTGACCAAACTTCCATGCAGTTTCTCTGACATTTTTCTTATTGACACCAGTACACTCGAAACAATTGACACAGGGCTCAAGAACATTGCTGCGACAAGGAATGTGGGAAGCACTGCAGATGATGCCCTGCAGTGGCTGAGCACTCAGTCTGCGGACTGGCTGCTTCTCTTTGACAATGCAGATGACCCAAAGATAAATCTCCACAGGTTTTTCCCTCCCTGCAATCACGGCAATATCTTGATCACATCTCGGAATCCGGGACTTCGAGTGCATGCTGGATCACATTCCCTTGTCTCAGATATGGAAGAGCTAGATGCTGTGGAACTGCTGCTTACAAGTGCTGGTGAAAATGTCACACCGGGAAACAAGTAACAGCAGCTGAAATAGTGAAGGTGAGAGAGTCTTGAATATGGATTTCAAACCACTCACTATCGTGGCTAAGGCACTCTAGTACCTACCACTCGCCATCATCCAGGCTGGTGCTTTCATTTCAAAGTCTGGAACACTTGGCACATACTTGGATCTGTTCAAGAAAAATAAAGCTCGGTTGTTGAGAGAACAGCCTACTCAGTCTATTCTGATTAATACCTGGACTGTGTATACAACCTGGCAGATCAGCTTTGACCAGCTCAGCAAACAGGCCCAAACCCTGCTGCAGCTTTGGTCATTTCTTCACCACGAAGGGATCTCTGAAGACATATTTTCTCGTGCCTCAAGTTACAAACCTCACAGTTACCCCAGCGGTCCTTCAGAAGAGGAACTATGGGAACCAATTAAGTTTATATCAAAATTCATAGACCCTGCTGGTGTCTGGGACTCTCTCCAATTCATCGAGCTACAACAGAGATGAAATCATATTCTTTGGTCAATTTGATCCAGACAAGAAGTCATTTTCTGTCCATCCCCCTGGTTCATAGCTGGACTCGGACTACACTCATGGATACACAATCATATCATTCATTCTATGGTTGCCATAGTGGGGATGGCAATTGCGGACATTCCATGGCAAGACATGCAGCTGGCTAGTTTAAACTCCTGCCCCATGTTGATTCCTTAATACGTGGAAATGGGAATGTCCAACCTGATTTTCGTTATGAATACGGAAGGCTGTACAGGTGGGCAGACAGATCAAAGATGCAGAGCACTGCAGCTTGCAGTTTCCAGACCGTAGGATATTCTGGTGATACCATCCAGATACCCTGCATGCTATGGAGTGATCTGGCAGCAACATATACAAGTTGGGCCAGTGAAGGAGCAGAAGAGCTGGGAGTTGTAGTGCTTGAAAAGCAGAGGAAGATCCTGGGAGAGGACCATCCAGACACCCTGCATACCATGTGCGATCTGGCATCAACATATTACCAGTTGGGCCAGTTGAAGCAGGCAGAAGAGCTGGAGTTGTAGTGCTTGAAAGCAGAGGAAGATCCTGGGAGAGGACCATCCAGACACCCTGCATACCATGTGCAATCTGGCATCAACATATCACAAGTTGGGTCAGTTGAAGGAGGCAGAGCAGCTGGAAGTTGGGGTGCTTGAAAAGCAGAGGAAGATCTTGGGAGAGAACCATCCAGAAACCCTGCATACCATGGGCAATCTGACATTGACATATGGCCAGTTGGGTCAGCTGAAGGAGGCAGAGAAGCTGGGAGTTGTGGTGCTTGAAAAGCAGAGGAAGATCCTGGGAGAGGACCATCCAGACACCCTGCTTACCATGGGCAATCTGGCATCAACATATCACAAGCTGGGTCAGCTGAAGGAGGCAGAGGAGCTGGAAGTTGTGGCGCTTGAAAAGCGGAGGAAGATCCTGGGAGAGGACCATCCAGACACCCTGCTTGCCATGGGCAATCTGGCATCAACATATTACAAGCTGGGTCAGTTGAAGGAGGCAGAGGAGCTGGAAGTTGTGGTGCTTGAAAAGCAGAGAAAGATCCTGGGCAAGGACCATCCAGACACCCTGCATGCCATGGGCAATCTGGCAGCAACATACCATGCCCTGCACAAATTTCCAGAGGCGGAAACACTTTATGTTGACCTCCTTGCAAAACAAAAAGCTTGTCTCGGGGATGATCATCCAGATACTCTAGAAACAATGGATGATCTGGCAGATACCTGCAGAGCAATGGCTGTGCCGGCACTGGAACAGAAACAAGGTCAACAAACTCTTCAGACTGACTCATATATGGTATTGATGTAGCAATTCCTGTGTATATGTCGACAGTGTAATTTTGTGTTTTTCAATTTATATTAGTGCCCTAATTTCTGTGTAAGGAGGGTATGCATACCCAGGCCTGAGCATTCCTGGAACAATGTGAGTTCATAGATGACATTGCCATAGAAGGGAGCAGCAAGATAACTCCATCCAACTGTTGAAGCAGAATCAATATACAGACCCTTGAGAGAGCTCCAACACATGAGGACCACAGCAGGACAAATTCTGGAAGGAAAAAAAAAAACAGGCATTTCGGTGTCTGCGGTCTGAAGCTAATGTCTGAATGATCAGAGAGCTTTGCTCGCAGGAATTTCCTATACAAAAATTGAGCATTGCGGTCCAGATCTGGACCTAATCGGTAGCTATGGCATTGCTGAGCCATTGTGTGAATTGTACAATATTTGAAATGCAGGTACATGCATGGCTACATTTTATCCAGTTTCTGTATTTAGCGCCACTGACGGATTCTGGGTTGCACATAAAGAGAGTTAATTGGACAAGTTTCCAGGAACAATTTGTGAAGGGAATTCTCAGGATGAATGTTCTAGGTTGACCCAGGCTAGCAAAAAAATTGACGATGATTGATGTTGGCAGCCTCGATGTCGCAATTGGTGAAAATGAAAAGGTTCAGATCAGCTTAAGATTTATATGTGCCCAGTGGGAGTGTTCAATCTGATATGCCATATTACCCTGCAGAGTTGATTATCTCAACAGATCATGTTAAATTGAGTTCACGGCAGGCGAATCAAGTAGCGCTGCTAGCGAATTTATTACCACCCTGATCGTCAGTGATGAGCAACTGTGCGGAGATATTCTATTCAGATGGGTCAAAGTTCGGAAGGATTCGAATAATTGAATCGAGATCAGTTCTCGAATAGTTCTTTTCCCGAGTCGAGGTTTCAGCAACCAAGATAAAGACATCCACATGAGGAAACATTGCGTGCGGATGCAAAGGAACACATTGTCACGGAACTGGATTAAGCCTGAATAATTGATTGCGACATGGCATAGCATCCCCTTTTTTCCTTGGCCGGCCCCCGCATGTACATAACCGGATTGCCAACAGAATTGAATACAGCCATGCACCCGCGATATGTAGCATGTTGTGTATGCATTAAATTGTGTCCCCCTCATCACTAGAAATACTTTGTTCGCTGAGTGAGGCTATCTCCCACACGTGGTTCGGAGCAACGCAGGCTCCGTGCTGAATCACCTTCTATTGCCAGGCACCCGCCGCCCGACATGGTACTACCCAGCAGCACCCCCGCAGGCATCCTTGTGCACCCCGCACATGGATTCCTCCATTG